>JBBPFQ011452415.1:0-18342 GCA_037974815.1 Kaempferia elegans | reverse complement strand
TATATATATATATCAATTTGAACCATATATGTATGTTTTTAGTTTATCGGCCTAATCTAACTTTGACCTCTGAAAAAAAAAAGTTACTAACCCAAATGAATCTTGTCCGTTGGGTAATTTTAAATTTTTACAAACCACCTGAAAATATTTACTAGTAATCCTTTCTTTTATGGTAGTCATGGCGAGTGAAGTCTAAGTAAATCAAGACGTATCGGATGATTGGTAGGTGACATCTCTTTAAGGTCAAGATGGATTGGATATTTGGCAAGATGTTATAGAAATGAAGCTGCTTGAGATGGATCACCTAGTAAGTTCGACGAATGTCAAAGATCATTCAGATGTTTGAAGAAATTGACTTAATTGGCCCAAATCAAGTAGGTCTCGAAAATCACAAGCTTGTTGAGGAGGTCTTAAGCGATGGAATAGGATCTACTTGAAGACATATGAGATGAGAGTTCAGGAGAACTATATTTTCTTTTCGGGTAGAAGTTTTGAACTTAGGCTCAGACTGAATAAGGGAACATGGGTGCAGGTAAAGCTGATAAAATTGCTTGAGGTCAAGCAAGATCAATCGATTCAGATATAAGATTAGTTGAATGGTTACCCATGTTGACAAGATGGTCAACTGACTACTTTGTCTTGAAGAATAGGAAGGAATTTTTGTTTTGGAGTTAAGTCAATTGGATGGCTGAAGAATCAACTGGAGTCATCTGAGTCGACTCATATGTTTGAATTCAGCCAAAAAATGGTTGTTTGAATTTCTCTTTGTGAGATAAGTTTGTAACAAGGGATATGAGTTGATTGAATGAACTTGCAGTTGACTAAAACCATGTTAGCACCGAAAAAGTCAAAGGATCAATAGAACACAATCAACTGAATAATCGATTGAGGTCCAAGGGAACTAATCATGAATCAATCTAGATATGTAGATTGATGACATAGAAATAGTTGACTAATGACACAGTGAGCAAAAGAACCGATCGAGGTCAAAGTGATTCCTTGACTTAGATGAAATACTGACAAACTAGTGAAACATGTTGAAGTTTTATCTAGTTTGGTCAACTAGAATGCAAGTGAGATAACTAAAGTAGAAACAATTGACTTTGTCAAAAGTTGAGTCAATTGCCTTATCCAATTTGATAGAACCACTTGCTAAGGCAATTTGATACATCAATGCAACCAAATTTCTTTGTCGAACTAAAAACAAACAAATTAAAAGCACTTAATAATTTTGTTGGATTCAACCACTTAGGGCATATAATGCACCAAAATGTAGCAAAGATGAACTACATTGCTTTATATGCATACCTGAACCACACAAACACTGAGTTCTTGGAGTATTTACAGAGAGAAACAAGGAATGACAGATGTGGAGCCATGATACATAAAACATTCTAATCAAATCACAAACATTAATCATTCATCTCAGCCAAAGCCTCCCCGACCAAATTCTTCAACACATATCCGCTAATCTCTTCAGTGATCTCTTGTACTTCCAACAAGTACTCAGACAATCTGTATCCTCCAACCATCATATCAAGCAATTGACTTATGTTGCTGCAGTCATTATCTTCCCTCACTGTTTTCACAAAAAATGAATTCCTGACGGTGTTCCATACTTCTGCAGGCACAGACCAAGCAGATTCCCTAATCCATTGATTTACGTTTTGTGAGGTTGGCAAACCAGTAGGTCCAAATTCTATTGGTTCTGAGCTGATCTTGTTGAATAAGACGTTCTGATTTGACCTTTTTTCCTTGAGAATAGCTGTTGCTTCTCTCCAGTAAAAGTAGTTTGTGAGTAGCACTTCATCAAATTGACCTCGAAAAGCATGGTTTCTTGTGGAAACACGATTATTTATTTCTGAGCTAGAAGAAAGAAAATTTCGAGAGAATTCATAATTCTGCTCGTGATTGTTGTCCACCTTGAATGGTTCTTTATTAGATATTGGAAAATCTGGGTGAGTATTATCCCTTGGTAAAGAACGGGAAACTGATTCAATTGGTGGAGCCCTAGAGATACCTTATGAATAGAGGAGAATCATATCAGTAAAGTGTGAAAGAAATAAAAATTGAGAAAACTAAATGTAAACAGAATGCCCATTATGCTGAAAAAGATTAAATTACAGGATAAAGATGAACTTAATAAGGAACTCTCACATTTTTTCTCTAGTACAGGGTGACCACTAGAGAAAAACTAAGATCCAGATGCTAAATGAAATGTAACGAAGATATCACCATTTACAAAATTATTAATTCTGCTACGATGATAAAAATTAGCCAGATTGATAAAAAGCTTAAGTTTTTCACAAATTTATTGCAGATTAGGAAAAGGGTCTTACTTTGTGTTCCAGTAAAAACATCAGATGACTTGGATATGATGCCATTTCTTCTGTATGCGAACATAGCATCCAAGACTGAAGTAGGGCTAGTTTGATCTTGGTTAACTTTGGAGTTTTCAAAGTTGACTTCATCTCTCATTGTATTACATACTTTAGCATTCTCAATAGAAGAAGCCTGTCAACAATGTAAATATATAACAAAGAAAGAAAATTCAAATGGGAAATCAAAACAAAGACTAAGTGGCATATTTCCTGTAAGGTCAAATTCCCCATAACAATATACAACAACATTCAACCGGTCAACCCTTTATCCCATTAAGTGGGATTGACTATATAGATCCTCCTACGTCATTAGTCTCAATTTCCTAGTATATCCTTATCTATATTTAAATGAATTTTATCCTAAATTATCATTGCTACCCAAGTCTTCTTTGGTCTCTCATCCTCAATAATATGTATATTTATTGACATTATGTCACATAACTGAAGCATTTATTGATACCTATGTACATCTAAATATTATCTTAAACGTATCTCTCAGAGTTTTCTCTCAATAGACACAACACCAACTTTCTTTTTAATATTTTCATTTCTTATCTATCCATCCTCGTATGCCCGCATATCTAACTTAACATCTTCATTTATGCAATTCTCATCTTCTACTTATGTGCTCAATTCATAGCCCAATATTTTGCTTCATATACCATAATAGGTCTAACCATCATTTTGTAAAACCCTTAAGCTTTAGAAGTACCTTACGATCACAAAGAATACCTATACCCTCTTCCATTTCAATCATTTTGCTTGTATCCTATGTAAAACATCAGTATCAACCCCTCCATCCTTTAACAAAAGCAATCTTAGATACTTAAAGCTCTCAGTTATAGGTAACTCATCTCCTATTTTAACAATTGTCTTGGTATGTCTAATATTACTAAACTTAATTCCATGTATTGCCTTTAGTCTACTAAACCTAAAACCTTTTACTTCTAGAGTTTTCCGTCAAGATTTAAACTTAGCATTTACTCCTTCACATGACTCATCGACCAAAATAATGTCATCTAAAAATAAGATATAAATTTAGAACAGATCCTTAATGTATACTTTAGTTAATCTACTTAGAGTCTTCACTTTTGTCATTAAATTATCATACATATCCTTAAGTATTTCAATATATAGGCTAACACCTTTATTTAATTTGCATAATTTTGTTATGCCTCCTTTATTTTTATACAAGGGACTAAATTACTTACTCCACTGAGTTAATGCTTATTCTAGTTTTGAAATTTGGATTCTCTAATAAAAGTTTAAATTTTTATACTCCTTTGATGTACAAAAATTTCCTAAGATAAGTTGGTATCTAAACCTTCGTTAAAAAGTTAATAAAAATATTTATTCCATGGCTCCTTTATTTCCTCATCCTTCACTACTACATATTGAATTCATCTTTAGTGCATCTTATTTAGTAAGATCCCTTATTTTCCTCTCTATCACTTTAACTATCCTAAAAAAGTCATTTTCTCCTTTTTTTTATCAAGCTATTGGTACAAGTGTTCAAAAGTTTCATTCTTAACTTCATTCACTTCTTTCTTAGCTACTGTATATTTTCCTAGAAACTATCCCAGAATATAATAAAAAAAAACATTTATGCCCGTAAATATGGCATATACATGTGGGAAGCACAAAAGCACAAGTCAATTACCTCAAAGTTCAATATGCATGAGGATTTAATAAATGAAAGATGTGTGGATGCATCTTCTTGCAATGATGTGGGTGGTTTGTCTCAAAGAAATTATATTTTTTATGATGTGGATGCTAGCTTTATGGTCTTATTTGAATGTCTAGTATGAGGCAAGGATCTGATCAATATTATCACAACATAATGGTACAACTTACTCTCACATTTGACTATTGAGTATAATATGATATGCAATTAAAAATGAATAAAATTCTAAATTTGTAAAATACAAAAACAAGAAATCTGAATTATGAAAGTGGAGGAGAAACTTACTCTTTTCCTTGCATCAATTATTGGGTTTGGACAAGTTGCATTTCGACTTGTTTCTTCATAATATACTTGTGGACTCCCCAAAGGCAAATTTTTTTTCAGAGGACTTACTGATTGTACACTTCCCTTTACTGCAAAATCAGCACTGTAAGAATGAAATTTGCTATCGAACCCCTCTGAGAAAGGAGAAGTAGACTTTTCACAACTAAATTTCTTCATCTTTGAAAAGAGAAAACTTGAGATCTTTTCTTTGAATGTCTTATCATTCCTAGACTTTCCTTCCTTCTTTCGCTCAATATCACTAATAATCAAGAATTTGGATGATTGACTACTTGATCCAATTTGTTCATACGAGGATGAGATAGGCAGACTCTTTGACCTTGATAAATTACCAGGGGAGCTCCTACTTTTGATATAGTTAATTTTCCCAAAGGTTTCACTGGATGTAGATAACTTCAATTCATCAACTGGATTGCAGGAGGATCCATTTCTAGGAATAAACTTATCAGTATGCTCAGCTTCCTTTACAACAGCATTAGCAAGGATTTGACCTAATGAGAATGATGATCTATGTGTTCGAATTTGTTCTTTATTGCTTCCATTAGAGGGTAAGGAAGACTGTCTCTTCAAAGCTTGCTTCTTGGCTTCCATTACAGCTGCTGACTTCTGTGAAATTGAAGCCTGACTAAAAGATATTGCCGAGCATGAATTGCATGTTGTATTATTACATTCCAAACAGCAAAGTGAATCTTGAGCCTGCAAATCATAAAAGATACCAATATTTTCTTCAACATTCCCAATTTCAAGCTTGTCAAATAAACTCTCATTATTGGATCTGCTTGAGGACAAGGATTTGTCTGTCTCACAGGAAATTACATTCTTTAGTTTCTGTTGAGAGAATTCACTTTCAGATCTTGATTGTAAGGCTCCCCTATCTTGCAAGCCTCTAAAAAATCCACTTTGTTCTAGCAGTTTACATAATGTCATTGGAGATGCCACCTTGGCCTTCATGACATGATGTTTACCAGATCTAGGCTTTAGGACCACTATCCTTGTTTGCCGAGAAACATTTTTTGCCTTTAGTTGATTAAAATCAGAGACATTATTACTGGCAGATGGATATCGTTCTGTTGTCACCACATTCTCACCCTTCCCAAAATTTCGCAATGGCTTAAATGCAGAAATGTGATTTTTTTTAACTGGAGTGATAGGGGCATTTTTCATGTGCTTAGGTAGTATGAAATCTGGACCTTCAAGGATTTTTAGGAATAATTTTCTGTTTGAGCAGACAATTCTAAGGGCATCTTGAAAATCCTTGGAATGGAGTATCCTTTCCTCTTCTGCAGAAAAACTCCCTTCCATTAAATTCTCTACATAGGGCTTTTTGTTGTTCTTATTCAGGTCCTTGATACAATTTCCCCACTGTTTTTTTATATCTCCTGATGGTTTTTGTAATATTTCACATTCATCCTTCAACTCAATCTTGTCATAAATATAATGCTGAAGCTTACAGGACGTTTCATTGCAGCATTTGTCTTTCTGGCAACAGACCTTAAGTTCTCTGGACAAGGTAGTTGTCGATGGACAATTATCCTGCAACTTTCTTTTAGTATGAACGGAGATTTGCTGCTGATCCAGCTTCATGTTATCAATTCCCATCAGTCGGGCAACAACACTATGAGATTTCCGCTTTAATTCAATTTCATTAGACATGTCATTGGCCATCAAAATCTTAATTGGCGTCGCCATTGATTTTTCACTCAGCAAATTCTCCATCTCAGTCTATCTACCACTTACATTAGCATCTGAATACAAAACAAAAATAATAATAATAATCCTCCAAAATAAAATTTATGCTTCAGCATGTATGACAGCCACCATTGCTGACTTTTCCTATCCATATTTTTTGTGCTTCATTCTCGACACCAGGTTTTTTTTTTGCAACAATATTTAATACCTACATTATTAATCAGTATAATGCAGTCAAGCTTGAGAATAATTAAGTGATTAACACAACCCAAAAAACAATGTAACCTTAGAAACACGTAAAAAAGGCACTTATTTACATAATTTTTTCCATACCCATGCATAATTACAAAAACCATATATTATCCAGTTTATCCTATTGAGAGAACAGAAAATTCAATCTTTCCAGTCTTGAAGCAGCTAAAGATGTAACCAGTTTAATGTGATCTCGTCCAACTGATATATAAATAAAGCCAGGTTTTGTTTATCTATAGGTAATATTACAAAGTTTAAATTAAAAACAAATTGAGTGTTAGTTATTGAAGATACAAGAATTGGTAAGTACATTGCCCCTATGGGTTGCCACAGTTGGTATTACATGGGTGGTTGCTCCAATAGGAATTGGTAAGTACATTGCCCTCACGGGTTGCCACAGTTGGTACTACATGGGTGGTTGCTCCAATAGGTATTGGGGTCAATTCTCAACTGATACAAAATACCGTTGGGTGTTGACCTCCCGTGCAAAGGGTGCTGAGCTAGGGCAAAATGCCCCCGTGATTTACCTGCCTATATCTAGTTGGAGTGTCGACAATACTGGGCCGCCTGGGGTGAGCATTATCACCTTTTACTCCAATGCTCCAAGAATTGGTAAGTAAACATGAAAGAGCAAAGAATTAAATTTTACTGTCAAGATGAAGTTTAGAAAGTTCTTTTGCGGTAGGTAGTGTTGTCAATAAAGGCATGTTCACCAAATTTTTAGATTTACTTGCGATACAAAGAGTGTGCTAGCCTACAATATACAGCTTGTATGACACAATACAGATGATCCTAAGACGGTACTCTCAACCTCCATGCTATTGGTACTCATTGGAACTCATAATAGTATTTAAGTCATAGTATTATGTACAATAACATTGGCAGTGGTAGGGGTTGGGTTGAGCATTTAGAATTAAACCCCATATAAGCTTATTTAAACAAAACCATTCTACACACTCAGATGCAAAAGCTCAATCGAATTTCATTCTAGTGATACCAATCAACGGACTCTAATATCGAGCCATACTGCCATAGTGATGGTGTTTACATGCAATATATGCAATAGCTAAAATTAACAAGGGGAGATCAATTTTAAGACCTAAACCAAGATTGTATCAAGTTAATAATAAAACAAAAAAATAAAGATGATTTATGCTAAATTTTCGCAATAGATGCGAAAGGTTACCCTAAGTTAAAGTTATAATGAAGATTATATCCCCTATATAGATACCTTGCAATGTAAACAATATATAGTACACATGAAAAAGGATAATGGGAATTGAGAAACTAATCAGATTCTTAAAGTGCTCCTATTTGTTAAATTTGAAAATAATAAAATAGTAAAAATTGATGACTGAAAAAAATTACTAAGCTATTTTATTTGGACTTAGGTACGAATACCTGAGACAAATGTGGATATGTCCACCATGTTTATTTCAAAAAGCTTCTACACCTAATTAATGGGAGTGTCTTTGATCCAAAAAAAAAGGATAAAAGTATACAATATTAGAATGGAGAAGGTGGACGAAAAGTTCAGGTATAAGATGAAGAGTCTGAACATTATAGCTAGTAAATATGATAACTATTTAAAATTGTTGCAAGTTTTTAAAATAACTATTTGACTGAAACTGAGTTGAGAAAGAGATGCATAGGAGCTTCCATCTCCTATGTTCTCTTGGTTTTTGATCAGCTCTCTCAAATGAAAAATTAGATCAAGTATGGTAATTATGTGGAAACATATACCTTTCTTAGGTAGTGTCATTGTGTTGAACAATAACACAATACCTAAGAGTTTAGTTATTCAGGAAATATAAGGTATTGTGTTATTGTATGAGGAAATAGCCCTCAACTACGAGTTTGTTATAGGGAATCCATAATTGCTTCAAAGACATGATGCCAAGACTGCCATTTCTAATAGGTCTGAAAATGCTTCTTGTTTTTGCCATCCTCTTGCCAATCCTAAACAAAAGAAAGAAAAGCCCTTTGTTCATTACACGAAAGACGACCAGCAAAGAAAGCACATCCCACACCCTGCAGATAATGTTCTCTCGCATACTTTCAGATTTTCTTCTTTCTTTTTTCCGTCCTCCATTGAATGGAACTTCTACTTATTTATGTGATTTTATGGAAAGCAAACTGAATTGATTGAATGTCAATGTTAGCACTTCCATCTCTGGGCATAAAGGGAGTGGTGATTGTGTTGAACACATTGGACTATACCGCCATCCATGGGAGCATATATTGACCATGAGCTAGGCCTACCAAGAGGCAAACTTCGCATGCCATGTGTGAACTACAATAGTATGAGAGCAAGATACAATGCAATAGAAAACTAAATTAAATGCAGCCTCCGAGGGAACACCACAAATACATGTTTATATATCCTAGTAAACAAATTGGAAGCTAAGAACTCCAGAACATGAAATACAAAATGAGTGTGAGAATATCCCATACAATAAATCCAAAGCACAATAAATAATCATTCATATCATTTTTTGACCATTAATTTTATTAACCTCTTATTACAATTTGCTCATATATTTCTGTCAGATGATTTTATCATTTTTTTTTTTTGTAATTCCTCTTAATGTTTAAAGTTTCGTGTTGTGCCGCAAGGCCTCCACAAGCTCGCGACAGCTAGGCAAGGCCACGAAGTTGCTAGGCCACAGTGGCCTCGTGATAGTACCAAGCAAGGCCGCTGTTGTCTAGCGGAGAACCCACTGCCAACCCATCTTGCGACCCGTTTCTTTAATCCCATTCTTTTTGTTTTGTTTGCTATTAATTATTTTCCTTTCCTTCTAACTTCTTTCCCCTTTTGCCTTTCCTCTTTCTCCTTTTCTCTTTGTTTTTTTTCTTCCTTCCCTACTAAATGATTACTTTCCCCTTTCATATTTATTTTATTTTCTATTAATTTCTTTCCTTTTCTACTAACTTTTTCCTTTTTCTCTTTCACTATCCCCCTCTTCCCTTTCTCTTTATTTTATTTTTTTCTTCCTTTCCTCTTTCATTCATCCATTTTTTTATTTACTTACCTTTTAATGTTCCTTTTTGTTTTCCCTAATTCACAATAATCTTTTCCTTTTTCTACTAAGAAATTTTTTCCCATAAAGATACAAAATATATATATAATTAATCTTATAAAATATACTATTATTTTGATTAAATTTTGAACCAAATTATTCTTAATCTTATAATATAATATAATTCTTAATCTTATACTTTGTTTTATATTTTAAAAAGTACCGAAACCATATCGCACAATACAATATCGAAACCGTATCAATCCGATCATAAATCAAAACTGCGACATAAAAAAAAAACTTTGACACGGCTAGAAATTTTAAACCCTGATTCCTCTTTTATATTCTTATTTCATCTACAAATCAATAATATAATATATATTATGTATAATATAGAGGGTGAACGGCCTATGATCCATCCCGTGGAATGATGTGTTCTATATAGAAGGTAAATTACCTCCAATTCATGCAATCCATTCTCTCTCTCTCTCTCTCTATATATATATATATATAGAGAGAGAGAGAGAGAGAGAGAGAGAGAATGACATCCAATCCACCTTATAAATGGAGCTCACATACCAATAGTGAACATTAAAGAAATCATCACAAATAGGAGGTTGAGTGATTTACAATCGAATCAATAATAATGATTGAAACATATTTATATGAATTGAAATTACGACCCCTTAAATTACAAAGTCAAGACTCTACAATATAAGTAGTTATGTATTAGTTAAACATGTTTTACATTTTAATGTTATCTCTTGTTAGTCAACTTGTCATCAACTAGTGTTATAGGAGAAACAAAACACAAAATATGAAAAATAATCCCTCTATTAAAAACAATTTAATAGTTAATCTCATATCCTCTATTTTCACTAATTCTAAATGCACAATGTATATTTAAAGGAAATATGTGTCAGGACCGGATGAATGAACTAGAGGGAGTGAATAGTGATTATATACTTGCAAGCGTGATTCTCAAATACTCTTATTCTCAATAGTAAAGTCACATAAATAATTAGCAGTAGAAATAAAACATAAACACATTCTCACTTATATTTTAAACACGTTGATTTAATGTGGTTTGGCAGCCTAAGGCTCCTACTCCACAGCCAATGATCAATCGACTCTCGAAAAGTCACTATCTTTCTCCTTAATCAACTACAAAAGGTAGAAAAACTCTTACATACACAATAATAGCAACCAAGCCTTATCCCACTAGGTGGGGGTCGGCTATCTTACATGCACAAATATTACAAAAATAAAAGAGAGAAAAAGCTCAAAGAACATAAGGTTTCTAATAGTACTTGACCAATTCTATTTCGCCAACCTTAGAAGTCTCCACCACCCCTCCTTTTATAGCCTTCGAATCCTTGCTACAAGTTTGTCGCCTAGGAGTCGACTGGTGTGTTGATTTAATATCAATTGACTAATATCATCAATCGACTGCATAGTCGACTCAGCCACTAACAAAACCATTATATTTGTTGGCTCCTTCAGTTGACTTGAATCCACATCAATCGACTACTCAAAACCACAAATCTTAGTTTATCACAAGTTAAGGGATTTGATTTATCAATAACTACCTTTTTCATTAGTCAATTTCATGTCATTTCGAATATTGGGTTCCTAGTCACCAATTTGTCCATCAATAATTGACTATTGACCCTGAGTACAAACAATTCCAAGGTTTAGTTAGCTTATGTTGAGCTATACCCTCGTCCATATGAATACAGGTCATTCAACACTCAACTCACCAAAGTCATAGTGTAACAACTTGACTTCACTCATTCGTCATCTCAAGTCAGCTTACTTGGTTCCTCATATGCGCACGAGCCCATGACTCCTCCACATGCCATCCTTCACTGTTTCACTTATAGAATCCACCTTCATCGTCTGTCATCCTCGCTGCTTTGATGCTCCTCATCTAACAATCCCTCAGTCCGCCCCATGCACTCAAGCCATCAAGTTACAAACCTAGCCACGCCATGTCAATGTTCCTAAGTTGCTCTAGTACCAACTCAGTACTGCTCATCTTGTAGTCACTCATATGTTTCATACCATCATTTTCTAATCTCAATGAGTATACCATTTTGGCCACATCAAGCCAATAAGCTCTCCAAGTTCTATGTATATATTATACACTTAAACACACACATCAAATATACAACAAGGTCCGACTTAAACCCTTTGCCTAAAAATCAAAACCCAAAGTTATGTTGGACAACTGCTTTTGATATTTAGCAATCTGTTTAAATTAGAGAAACCAAAACAACAATAAAATGCTCACGCATATGCGATGAATACAATACCATGCATCAGGACCTATATCTAGACTCCCCTTTCAACTAGGCTCCTCTTTCAACTAAACTTCCCTTAGAGTTGAGAATTTTCCAAAAGTCTTCATTAGAGGAGAAGATTCTTATAACCTTCTCTCTCATTTCCTTCTAATTTTAAATCAAGTTCCTCCAATCCAACATAGGAGAACCTCCCAAGAGGATTAAAAAAATGTTTTCCACTTCAACCATTTATCTACACTCCCCCTTTGCCACACAAAAAAAGCACCAAATACCCAAAATATTTGTCTCGTGCATCTATAATAACCATCTACTTGAATTCAAATCTCCCATATGGATTAAATAGATGAATATCAAGCCCCATGGCTATTTTCCTGAGTTTAAATCGTATATTCAGCTCTCCAATATAGTCTCAATCACCTGAAAACCATTTCCAGTGTTACTTCTCTAAGTGACGATCAACAATGTTTGATTTATCACCCAACATGAAAATCAACTACTTACTTTTACCAGTTGATTGATGACTAATTTATAAATTAGTTGACTAATGTTTCTGAAAATCTCACTCGAGCCATTTTTAGAAATGCACCCAAAAAATTCTATAGACCTCCGAAAATTATTAAATTTTATAAAGAAGTTTGTTTAACCCATCACTTAAGAAAATGGATTTCCACCTAGAATCATTACGAATCCCAAGTTTGATACAAAACTTAAAATTGTTCAATTAAACCTTAACCTAAAATCCTAGTTTTGGTTCTCATTTATAATATCTGCTAAACCAAAACTAAAATGCACCCATTGCATCAGTTTATGCTTCTTAAAAATTTCTCATATTCCACACATGAAACTATTAGAAGTAGATTCAAGCTCACTTCTTTGTTTATAGTCTTTATTTTATTGTGATACATCAGGATCTTATGATTTCTATCTTCAAGATCCAAGTTTCACTTTTTTTATCAAGCTTTTATGCTTCTATTTTTTATATTTTTCTAAAAGAAAAGTTTTTGTATAAAATTTCTTTGCCGCTAGAAAGAGGATATATTAGTGGAGATTAATGGGATTTCTGAGGAATAATCTAATGAGTCAATCGGCTATGAAGTAGGATTAGGGGATCCGAACCAATTAAAATAACTCCTTAGTTAGCATTATTTATATTGTTTTATTTTCCATTACATATCTAATTCTTTTATTTAAAGCATTGCGTTCAAGTTGTTTTCTACTTACATATTTTTGGCTATTTGCTTTTCCCCTCTAGCAACTTTTTTGAACCACTAACGAAGCCATGGACTAGAAAAAACCCTCCGATATAATATAAATTTGGTATCAAAGTGGGATCACTTAGAAAGACTAAATGCAGAAAGAGTAAAGATCTCTAGAGATGTCTCACTTCTTCATTATCCCAAGCTTGATCTTCAATCTACAAGGTCGATGACCACCTTCGAGTCTAAAGCTCCTCATGTCTCCTTACATGATCTAGATGTCTGCCATCCTCCATGTTTAATCTTCTCATCTTTCACTTAGCATGCCTAAGTCATGCGCAGTTGATGCACCACATCTAACTTCAAGCTATATTGTCGATTATGCCCTATGACTTGGGAGGAATTATTGTCCCAACATGACCTCCCCTTCCTTTCTTGTTTGTCAAACTTCTAGTCTTGATATTTCCTACCTTCTTAATATGAATTTACCTTAGTGATATTATTGAATTTAAAAAGTATTTTAGTGTTGGGGTAACATTAGGTCACTTTAGGATCCATATTATAAAAAAATTCCAAACAAATTAATACTAAAAAGTATATTTCTATCTAGTGGACACCATATTAGATCAGCATTGAAGAAACTCAAACATGAAAGAAACCCACCAAGACGCTATTCAATGGAAATCTTAATCATCAAGTGAAGTCCATATATGTAACTAGAACTTCCTCCTCTAATAATACAATAACAAGCAAGAAACCCACCAACTACATTAGCAAGAAGGAAAGCAATAATAAATGTGATTCATCTTATGATTAATCCACTAAAGAAACTAAAACTATTATATATATATATCGAGAAAAAACATTTCCTAGACACACAAGTTGATAGAACCTTACAAGTGCTAAATGTTCTCTTGAAGAGAAAATCCTCCACCTTCACCTTATAGCCTTCAAAAGTAGTTAATATGAAAATTAAGACAATGCCATCTAGCCAAAAGTTAAGGTAAAATCATCACTATCCAAGCATACAAAGAACGCCTATGCCCTAAACGCCTTTCAAAGCGTTGTTTAGAGATATACCCTAAACACCTATCTCACAACATGGATGAATTCTCATTGGTCAAACCATGCTTTGCACCTATATTATGCATTACAACATTATCAGTATGAGTCTCGGTGTCAAACCTGTATAGTTTATCAATCAAGAACTAGTACCAACCAAAGATAAATTTTGAAAAATACTGAACTTTTCATTTCCAAATAAACAAATATATCTAGATTTATCCAAACAAGAAAAAGAAATTAAGTTTCATCTAGAACAGTATTTTCTAAATTCAAAACTACATTCCCAAGATAAACTCTAAAGACACTTATAGCCTCTATTTTTGCCTTCTTGCTAGTTTCGATATAGATGTATCATTCAGCATATAGTCGGCTGCAAGGGCAACCCTGCATAGTTACACTTATATGAGTAGTTGCACCCATATCTATTCACCAAGTGTTATTAGGTATAATGGCTAGGTTGACTTCTGAACTAACAAAGTTGAAAAGTATACCTTTCATGACATGAAGTTGGCGTATATCGGGCAATCCTTCTTCAGGTGGTCATTCTTTTTACAAAAGAAATAAGTTGGGTCTTGATTTTATTGTTTTTGTACTTTATGTCATGAAGGCTCAATCACTGCAGGTTGTTTACCCTTACCCTTAGCATTTTCATTTTTCCTTTTCTTGCTTGAGTTCTAAGATGAGGATGCAAAGTGAGCACGGTGAGATGTGTCATGCCTCAATCTCTCTGCTTCTACATACTAACTTATGAGCTCATTTAGTGTCTACTTTTCCTTTTGAGTGTTATAGCTTATTTTGAAGGGATTGTATTGCATAGGTAGAGAGATTAAGACTAGGTTTACAAGAACGCATTCAAATATTTTAAACTTTAGTGTTGTAATCAAATTTGGCATCTCCATAATGTACTCCATAATACTGCCTATACCGCAAAGATACCAACTTCATGAGAATTGTGGAAGTCTCAACCTTTTCATTTGAGTTGAATCGTCCGATAATTCCTTAAGGAAATTCTTAGCATCCTCATTCTCAGTTATCAAGCCCCTAATAGATTCTGGAATTGAGATCTTCATCATAACGAGACTCATGTGAATAGACCAAGGAAATTCTTAGCATCCTCATTCTCAGTTATCAAGCTCCTAATAGATTCTAGAATTGAGATCTTCATCATAATGAGACTCATGTGAATTGACCATTACAACTTCTCAAATATCACATTTTGATTCATGTGTTATCACGCGATAAAGGTATAGGACGATCATGTCAAAATGTAAAGTCAAGATTCATATAGCCTAAAAGTACCATAATATGATCCTCCATTAACGGAGATGTTATTCAAATTTGCAGCTATCAGATATTAAGAATGCTACAAACATAAAGCATAGAATATAACTCGAGTTATAAACAAACATGCATATTTATAGATGTGTAGTAAAATAAATGCAACAAGCAAAACATGCAATGTATGGATATTTATTGAGATACTAAATACAACATTACATTAAGTGTTTCAACTAAAATGCAACTTACTAGTTGTACTCTCTAAATAGCTCGTAATTACATTCATCTGCCACCTTCGTTTAGGTGAACACGTTATGTGCATGATTAACTTATATGAGCCTCCTTAATCTGTTGATGTTTCAAGCATTGCTCACAACACTTTTAATCAGCCACACAGTGTGTCTTCCTTTGGGCCAACACACCACGTGCATGATTAAGAAGTTAGACTTGATTTGCGAGCTTCCTTAAATATATATATGGCATAAAAAATGATTTTCCTTTGAGCCAACCATCTTTAGCATAAATATACATTCACCTATGCAAATACTCCAAGTCTACCTAATAGTTCTCTCTTTGGCGATAGTATTGGCTCTATCAAGTAACAAGTGCGAAGATGGAGATAGGAAAGCTTAAGAAAACTCATGACAGTAGTAGTCGATTGTTTTCAGTTATCAATCAATTCCCCTCAATCATCGATCACCTAATACTCCTTATATGCTAGACCCTAGTACAGTAGTCGATTGCAGTAGTAATTGATTGCTAACCCTACTATGCTGGATTCTAACCCTATCAGTTGATTGTTCGTTATCGGTAGTCGATTGACCCATAGTAGTCGAGTTACACAATCGAGTCCAAAAGTTTTTGTACACAATTTCATCCATAATAGTTGATTGGTTCCCGACAACAACCGACTGATTTTCATAATGCTTTGACGGAGCTGAAAACCTTATGTGGACAATTTTGTGAACATCAATCAATTGGGACCTAATAGCAATCAACTGATAACATCAGTCGAATGCTCTAGTCGAGCTGAAAACTTTTTGTACATGATTCTGTAAACAATAGTCGATCGGGACCTTATAGCAATCAACCGATAACAATCAGTCGAGCTAAAAACCTATTGTACGTAATTTTGGCTATATCAGTTGATTGTTACTCAGTCGAATGCCATAGTCAAGCTGAAAACCTAATGTACCCACTATTGCGCCTAACCTACTGTACCCAATATTGAGCCTAGCAATCAACTGTTATTCCTTCTCAATCGACTAACTCGAATTCTGCTTCTTGAACATGACGGTTTTCTGTGCAAGTGTAAGCCTAAATCCACCTCTGCTATTCGTGTTCTTCGCAGGATAATGCGAAAAAAATTGAAACCTGTTAAATATTGATTTTCCTGTCCTAGATTCGACAAATATGCATGGATTTGCTGTTCCAAAGTGGAATCGAATGCAAAATTGATGCATATGTTCCATATCATCAAAATCTAATCCTTATGCCATAAAGACGATGATAAGCTAATCATAAGCTCTTATACCATTTGAAAGCATTACAATGCATCTAACAACACTAAATGTTGCATCTATAGGATCTAGTTATCATCAACATTATGGCTAATTACATATCGAAATAATGGCAATTCATAAACGGACTTGAATCCAAACCTAATGCTAATGTTCCTTACTTGTCGTTGAATGAGGTTCCTACATCGCAGAGGAATATTTTCTACAGGAGCTAGGAGACAATCGGAGTCTCATCTCAATGGGGAGAGGAGGAGGAGGAGGAGGAGGAGGAGGAGGAGAAGGTTCTCTAAATCTCTGCATGCCCCAATTGGATTTAGGCCTCCTCTTCTTATAGAAGCCAAGCCCTGTAGGGATCATTCCCTTATTGAGCCCGTAACCAGTTAACAACCCATCAATGTTAATGAACCAGGTTATTGGATTCTACACATGTAATCCACATCCAATAACTTAAACTGCCTTTAATACATAATGTGTTAGATCACTTGACAAGGTTTAATTCTTAATGGAAATGATGTATGATATTAATTAACATGTTAGCCCACCAAATGGAGACTTAATCATTCAAAAAATTGAATCAACAAAAGATAATTCTTAAATGAAGAGAGATCTCACATGGCAAAATGTAAAAGGAACAAAAAAAAACATAAATTTTCAACAAGGCATAATGAAATAGAAACTAGATAAACACAATTTCTCTTCATTTACAACTACAAGTACTCAGTTCCATCTTGAGCACCTAATGAAACTGCAGAGTAGTGTTCCAGCAGGACAGGGACTAAAGTAAACAACCATTAGAACCCTGGTATCAAATCCAAAGGGGAAAAAAATCACCCTTCCAACCAAAGACAAAGCACGAAATGAGAATGTGGAATTTCCAACTAAACTATGTGACAAAAAGCGGTAATCCACTCAAAACATAGGCAAAAGGAAGGCATTTTAGCAATTAGATAAAAAAAAAACTCACTCATCTCGCTTTTCCCCACATAAAATTCCTCTGCCGCCAACTCTCAAGCACAGAACTGAAAACCTCCACCCCTTCTGCGTCGTCTCCAAGCCTCCTCGGAGTAACGACAGTGATCGTCGCTGGGATCGAAAGGTAAGTGAGCAACTACGCGCGCGTGGCCGTTGGCTCAGGGTTAGCGGAGGTGAAAATGCAGCGGATTTTATCTTTTAATCCTTGTACTTAAAGTGGAGTAAAATAATTGAGTAATAATCCAAAAATTGATAACTCCACGTCGCTTTTTGTGTAGGTGCACGCTAGGTAAAGGATTAGGTAAAAATTTATATAAATATATTATAAATTAGAAATTAATACATAAATATTTAAATAATAATTAGACGTCCTTCCATAAAATACACATTTATTTTTAACTCCACTTTTACATATAAATATAGATATTGGACCCTACGTTTCGAGACCAGATCCTCTTGTCCATAAATTTATGGACCAGGGGATGGTCCATACCTAATTTGAGGCCGAATTGATGTCGCAATCCGGCCGTAATTTTTACGGTCCATCGACGGGTTCACCCGTCCATCTTAGTTATAGTTTGGATTCGGGCGGGCGGCCGGAGGCCCCGCCCGGAGGCCATCGGAGGTGGAAGGGTGGCCA
>JBBPFQ011451323.1:0-18347 GCA_037974815.1 Kaempferia elegans | reverse complement strand
ACGACTAATCCTAGATTTATATCCACAGAAAGAGAGTAATTAATGGTATGAGAGATTCATGAGAACTTTGTGATGGTATTGGAGTCAGCACCGAACTCACAAACATGAAGACGGGGCATGGTAGTGTAATGTTTTTGAATTTACTGTGTTTTAGGGGAAGATTTTTCTCCATTTTAAGCCATCATACATGATTTGAGTAGCAGATCTTTGCGGCTTTGCTGCCCTGCATTCCGATTCAAGCCGTTTCTACGACCATAATTTTGATGAGAGTGCAGATTGAATCATCCTGTTTGACTTTGAGGAGGATTGGATGATACTACGATCCAGAATGTGTCATTTGCTAACATTTATGCAACACTTGGTTTCCAATGTGCTAGTTACAATTTGAATATCTGCGTAACAATTTCCATCTTTCAACACAGTTTATTGTGTTCCTCATGAAATATGTATATTCTGAAAGGCCTTGATATCATGAAATACTCTAAAATCATATCTCTTGGATATGATCAGAGATATATGAATTTTTGTTGTCTTTAATATATCATTATCATTTCAATGTCACATAAAAAAATTATCATCAATTAAAAAATCTCTCTCTATTTTTTATGGCTCCCATTAATTCCATCCATATTATCAATTTTAAAATAAAAAAATAAATTTGGAAATTTACTAGTATTCTTAAATTATAAATTTCAAACCTTTCATCTACACGATTTTCCCTGCGATATAATTATGGGTTTTCAAACTTAGTGGCCTTTTTTTCCATTTAATGAGCTTCACAGTGACAGTGCACTTCTCTCTGTGTAACGCTTCGCATAAAGTAAGTAGGTTTTCGCTTCTCCGCGCGACAAACAGCGCCGCTGCGATGCTACCATTCGTCATCCGCCGCATAGCCATATTATACTGGCACACTTTTGACCCAGTAACATATTCTCTTCTTCCGCAGTTCCTCCGCTAAAACCGTTTTCCATTGTCGAGTTACCTAGTAGATTCCTGAGGTTTATCTACCGCCGAGGCATCCAAGGTCTCCCGTTCCTTATCTGGTCTCAAATCTAGTAAGAAACCCAACTACTTCCTCAACTTCTTGAAGTCCTAGGGCTTCACCGACTCCCACATCAAGAGGATTATTAATATCAACCCCAGAAGCATCTGCGTTAAGGTGGAGCCAAAGTTTCGATCTTGGCTTGACGTGGGAATCTCGCAGTCTGACCTAGTAGAGATCATTACATCATATCCACGTATCCTCCACTTTAACATCCGTTCTGTCGTCTCCAAGTTACATCATGACCCACTTGGACTTATTGACACAAGAAGTCGAATAAATCGATGTTGACTGGATACTTGACTAGAAGTGGAAAATCCAGGGAAATTAGCATAGAAAAGATCAAGTGAGTCAAAGTTGATCAGACACTTAGTGATCGAAAGTTCAATAGAAAGTTGACAAGAGGAAAATCCAAGTGGGTCATAAAGACTAGACACTTGGTGATCGAAAGTCCAAGTAGATCATGTATGATCATACACTTAGCGCAAGATGGAAAATCCACGCGAATCATGAAGGACCAAACACTTGTTACAAAATAAAAAGTTCAAGTGGATTATGGAGGATCGGACATTTGATACGAGACGGAAAGTCTAAGTGGATCACGGATGACCAAACACTTAACCATGAGGCATGAAGTCTCGACAAGTCAAGGTTGATTGGATGTTAGGCAATAAAGAAGTTCTAGTATGGCAAAGGCTGACCGAATGCAATGAGAAGTCTCAGTGGATCAATGTTGATCGGATGTTGAGCAAAAAATTAAGTCCTAGAAGGTTGAAGTCAATCGGATACTACGCAAGTGAGAATTCAACTTAGGTAAAACTAAAATAGAAGTATTAGTCGACGATAAGGTATGTCAATTTACTAATAGAAGCAAAAATCCCAAAATCCAAAATTAGAATTTGCTATAACAACAGGACTGCTACACTTCAATCGACTGATAAATTCAGAGAGTTGGGGCATATAGTTATAAATCGCGTCTTGATTGTGCCTTCTCATCATCATAAGATTGGTAATATATCCAAAAGATGATATCCATGCATCTGTTCTATCACTTAGGTGCCAAAATGTATCGATCCTCAAATATAATGACCTAAGGAACATGATAAAGCAAAACTATTCGTGAAGTAAAGAAAAAGAATAGTATTCGCAGCTATAGCTCTCTCGCGTATGTTTTGCCACAAAAAACGTATTAACAAACGCTAATAAGCAACAAAAGCGCCATGATGTTCATGGAGAAAAACCAAAAAGCAAGTCGAACAATAGGGAAGAGTTTATCAAATCTTTAACTGCTAACACTCCCATTTCGTCGAGCAAATTGTGATCATGGTCTAAATGAAACAAGCATCTGGCAGAAAGAAGTTATATACTTCACAACCTTCGCACCGATCGAGTGCTGCTTGTACTCACGCCCGCAGCAGAGCAGTCAGTAGCAGCCAGCGTAGAGGCTGCCTTCTTCATCTCCTTGCTGCTCCTCAAGGAGGAGCGCAGGGTGCTCATCCGTCTGGCGGAGAAGTCATCCGGCAGAGATTTCCTAGCCGATTCAACCTTTTTTGCGACTCGCCTTTTGGCCAGCTCCACGGCCACGCCGGGGTCGTCTGCTGCGGCCACCGCCGCCTCCGAGAGCTCGCATATCTTCCTCTTGAGCCGCTCATTCCGCCGGGCCGAGTAGAGGTCGTAGAACCGGCCGCGCTCAAACAGGGGGCTCTTTGTGCCGGCACGGGAGGGGGACACGACTGCGGCGGCGACTTGATCGCAGCCGATCGCGGAGTGTTCTTTCACGACGTCAGCAACCGAGGTCAGATCCTCCGAGATCGGAGGTTGCGGGAGGCGGGGCGGGGACGCGAGGGACACGGACGAGCGACTCAAGGGCGGTCGTTTCTTGGAGGTCGCTGCGAGGCGGAAGGAGAGGGGATGCATGAGATCAAGATCGAGAGAGGAAGGGAGGAAGAGGGAAGTACTTGGGTTTGCGTACCTGAGGGGAGGTGAGCGGAGAGGGCGAAGGCGCCCGGCGGAGGGCGGCGTGGGCGTAGGCGGCGGGGAGAGAGCGCGAGCGGCGGGCGATCCATTCGGACAGCACCAAGCGATTAGGGTTTGGCTGATTTGTCTGTGGTCTAATTCGTTCCTCTTGGACTTCTTCTTTATCCGGGTTTAAATATTTGGAAGTCTGCGGCTGCAACGGTCAAAATTTTCAAACTTCTGACCGTTGTTGCGGGTGCAATACAATTTAACTCAAGCATTTAAAATCGGATATATGAATATTATTCTTCTACCTAAAAAATTAGGTTAAAATTTATATTTAATGGTTTAAATTTTTGATTGTTTGAGTCTCTTTATATTCTTCTAAAAAACAATTAACTATCCTTAACTTGGAGAAACAAACAATCACAAGTACCAAAAAGGCCAAAAGAAAGTAATTCAAGAAAGTGTTTCCTTTAGCAGAAATGAGGGAGGAAAGAAAAAGGATAAAAGAATTTCTTTTTCTGAAATATAATGGTAGGCATCAGTTTGCAATGCCAATAGACAATCTATTTTTTATTAAGATATATAGGTCTACTTGCGAATAGTTTAAATATAATCTCATTTTGATAATTCACAGCTAAGTGACGTCAATACCAGCGGCGGAATGGGTATAGCGTTTGAGAACGTGGCGAAGGTGACTCTATAAGGTGTCTGGACATGTGGTGCTACAACCTACGAGTGCTTGCAATTTAGAATCAAAATGTGTGTTTAAGGGCAGAAAAGGTGACATTGTCATCTCCACAATTCTTCACTGTCTAGAAGAAAAATAAATTATAGAGGGGGCTTTGCCCAGCAATAAAACTTGTCAGCCTAACAACAAAAGCACCACTTCAGCGACTCTCAATTGCCTAAAAGGGAGGTAAATTACGGAAAGGATTTTGTCTAACAACAAAAGCACATGCAAAGAGAGATTGATGCAACCATCAAGACATTATGCGCCCATTGAAATTGAACCTAGGTCTATTAACAATTATACTCCTGCATAGACTAATAGTGTCTGGCCATAAGATGGTTTGTATATGCTTTGGCTGTCCACGGGATAAAAGTAATTAATAAATAAAATATATAGAAGCTGTTGTTAACTGAGAGTGATCATTTATGTAGGAGCGATTGTTTCAGATTCATATATCAGCCCTTCTTATAAATGCAACGCATACACGATCCTTTCAGGTTACCAAATTTCATAATTTAGCAAGCTTTCAGAGTGTTCGTTGTGGGTTGACTCAATAAGAACACGACGTTGACAATTAGCACGAGTTTAGGTGAATTTTCTTTGCCAGCTCCCTTTTTTTGTTTCTCCCTGAGCCCTACCATCTCTAGCTTCTTTTCCTGTAGCAACTAACAGCTAAATTTGATTTCGTTTTCTCTCCACCACATGACTCTCATTGCCGCTGATACAACTTGAAATGCTTACTTCCACAATCTCCCACTGGCGTGGTTTGGCCATCAGTACTCTACGACTGGCCAGTGGGTTGGCTCAATAACAAGAGACAGCACCGAATCGCAAGGAATGTCTACTACATAATATTAAATGAACTCTTAACATAGGATTAAAAAAATTACAATCTTACAAAGTTTAATCCCCCAAAATAGACAACCGAACAGAAAGGAAACAAAATATACTGCACACGAGCAACTGCAAAACTAATCTTACAACCAAACTGAGGCATGAATATGTAGAGCATGAAGCCAACATTTTTGCTTACAATAGCACAACTTTGCATCATACTATTCAAAAAGTCGACCTAGAAAGCCCTCCAATTAACTGAGCCTTGTCTCGGAGAATTCCCTCCAGAGGATTTAAAAGGTCCTGTTGAACCAAAGGGATCAGCATCATCAAAGGATTCAAAGGCCCCCTTTCTGTGACCAAAGTCTCTATTGCTACTGATGGAGTCAAACCGTGCTAGAGTTTCAGGCTGTGAGCTGCTGATGGAGTCAAACCTAGAAAAGTTCTGATGTGCAGGAAAAGAGCCACTATCACGTGTATCAAAAGAATCAAATCTGCTAAAACTGTTGAAGTTGAAACCATCTCGCCCATCATTAAACATTGATGATGAGGAAGAGTTGAACATTGGAGAACTTGGAACAGAATCGTCAAAAAATGAGCTCCTCTTCTCTTTTTCAAAAACGCTACCAGCACTTGGAGAGTCTGCTTTTACTGAATCAAAGTCAGACACGAAGAAAGTATTCTTATTACCACCCTCATAATCATTCTCCTGCAAGTAAGGACAGCAATATTAATTAATGAATCCACCGACGAAGAGCTTTGTTTATGCCTTCATGTTGAAGGAACCAAAAGGAAAATAAATAAATAAATAAATAAAAACAAATAATTTACCTTCCAGGCTGAAGCAGTATCATCAAAGGTCCATGGATCATCATTGTATTTTTCTCCGGAAATAGTGGACTCAGCATCAGCACGATCACTGTAACAATTATTTCCAACGAGTGCATAATCAAGAGTCAAGATTGGTGAGGATAGTTGTTGAAACATGTAAAAGTTTAAGCAATACTTTAATTCTTATTAAAGCTTCTATCTTGTGGAAAATAAAGGAATTAATCAAAAGATGCCAAAGGTTCCGAATGTTTAGCACCTGTATCATTAAGCTAATGCACAATGATACAATAAGTTAAAACAATATTGCTAGTTGGCATAGGAAGAATGTATTCTCTCTATGATTACACACTGTGAACTTGGATTCTAGATCTCAGAAAACCTTATGTACCACATGAAAAACAATCACTATATGAACTATCAATTTGATCTCCAGGCCAACAATGAAAAACACAGTTAATTTAATCTTACTTTATTTTGAAATTATCTTGAAATAATCTCACCTTATATCCTCTCTCATCCATCCTCTTCCAAGTAAATTTAGATTTTATTTTCTCAAACAATCTAAGAAGATTGGTGTTCTCTTCTCACCACACTTGAGCGCCTGAATTCTTAGCCCAACCAATGTCGATCTTCATAACTTGATCCTTTTATGACTGAAACAATTCCATAGCAACTCTCATCACCTCGAAGATTCTCATCGCAGTTCATTTTAACTCAAAGAACTTTATGAACATTAAGTGACCTATTGGAAGACAACTCAAGAAGTACAAAGTCAAGAAGAGGAAAACTTTGGCGCATGCACTTCCTCCTATCATCCTCCTTTTCGTCAAGCATCTCCCATCCTCATTTGCTGAATGAGCCTGCCTTCCACCACCCCCTTGAACTCCAAAAACAATTCTCTTTCTCCTCCCACAACTATCAATTTATTTCTGCATTACCAATCAATACTAGAAAACCCAGTAAAAAACATTCTCCTCTCTCCCTCACCTCCACTCAAACAAATCTACGCTCCCTTCCCCATCTGAAAATCAGAAGTTCTATTCTTTTCAAAATCAAAATAACACAAAAGGAATGAACACTATGCCTTTGTCCCACTCCCTCAATTACGAAAACAAAAATTTTGCATACTGCATCATCATCATGAACTCTAAACTTGCAAAGGAGGCCCCCATGTTGATAAGTCACTTTTAACTTACTCAAGATATATGCAACACTTATTGCCAAGACTTAAATCCCGATGTCTTTTCCAAGAACCCTCTAGAGATATCTCAATATTGTTTTTAACTTCACATCACTAGAGAGGAATGATGTTTATTTCTCAAGTTTGTTAGCAATCAAACTTGACTTCACATCACTAGAGAAAAGGAATAATGCATTTAATTTAATTTTAATTATATTTTGAATTTCATTTGAAGAAATCATTGTGTCACGATCATAATAAGATAGTTTGCTTCACCATCGCCAAGGCATTAGAGTTGTCTAATAGAATATTTTGGTAAACAAGTTTACAGGAGTTAGTCAAGTTATAGAACTTGGCTACATATGTTATATTTTTACATCAGTTATATTCATTAAACAACTTTTAATATGAAAATAATCTCTCCCTATTATCTTTTGTTATCCTTCATCCTCAACTAGGTACTAAGAAGATATCGTGTTTTCATGGTGATATCTTTTTATGTTGATACATGGTGAACCAGCTATCCTTTTCATGTTGACAGTTCACACAAGTTGACCACAGAAATGACAAGCACATAATGAAATTGCATTTCAGAAGAGGAAGAAGTCATGTTTAGCAAAAATCATCTGAAATTGTGTCCTTATCAAGCAGAACATGAAGATCTACAATGACCATTTTTACAGAATTTATTCTGAAATGAAGTTTCAAGGTATATAGGAAAAAACCAATTAAAGGGAAAATAGAGAAATTAGAACATGCACAAGAAGACAAATGAATATCATCAATAAATAAGTTAATATGTGTGCAATGAAAAAATCAACAAACTGCATAAAACATAAAAGTCAAGTTCTTGGTATTCACTGCAAAGATTTAAATTTTACCATAAATGGCGTCATGATTACATAAAAAAGAGAAAATGAAGAGAGAGAAAATAAAAGTACCTATGAGTTTCATTGTTGTACGATGAAACTTCATTTACTCTGAATTGTGTGGAATTAAATGGACTTTCAAAGGTACTTCTTCCAGGACTACTAGTGGGGCTTTTTGTTGATCCTTCCTCACTGTTATCATAGGCAGATCCATTCATGTGTTCATGGATACCATTAAACTTTTCAATCTTGCCATCAACACTAAAAGAAGATGCAATAGGAGAATTATCTTCAGTAGAAGCTTTGTCACTCCAAATCGTAGGAGATTTTGGCTCTCCATTAACAACACTATTGACAACTGCTGAGGTAAGTTCTTTTGTGACTGTAAACCCTGTAAAAGAAAAAGATGATTATCAGCTTACCTACTTCAGAGAAATTCTCACACGTTGAAGACAAATAATTTTCCTGAGGAACAGAATATACTCTGTTGTGGTCATTTGTATAGGTCTCCCCAACAATAGTCCTAATGGGAATGTGGGGTAGGATATCTCGCTTGAATGAAGCAATTATGTAGTATGTGAAGCATTAGATTAAACAGAATAACAAAATATTTGCATCAACATGTAAGAAAAAAATGGGAAATGAAAGAAAAAAGTAACAGTTAATTAGGCAATTGTCTGACTCATAAGAGAATCTAGTCAATCATGTTCTTGGATTACCAAATACTACAATTAACATCAACTGTTGAATATCTTCACCTAATATTTGTGAATATACTAAACAAAGATCATGCTGAAATAGATGTGTTAAATACTTTATGAATAAAAAAGCATAAATCCAAAATTGTACATATGTAAGTCAAAATATGGTGAAGAAATATGAAAATTCAAATGGTTATGACAGTATTGACAATTTCCACGTCATGTAACCTTTGAAAATCATATTATGAGTATTTGTCCTTAGGGGCAAATGAAAATACCTTCATCCTCAAATTTGTCCCAATCTTCATCCCATTGATCTGCCCCCTCCACTGGTACAGATTCCCAACCTTAAAATGAAAGAAAAAAACTCAGCAATTATAAAGATAATTGATAAAAGATTAGGAAAAAGCTAGACTAAAAATCAATAAGCACACAGGAATGCTTCCCCATCTATTAGATACTAAGTTTTGAGTATCATGTCATGCTGAGTTTCAATCTCCAATCCAAATAGCATGGTTTTGGTACCGCACCATGACAACACCCCCTACACACTTCAAAGCGAGTCAAGATCACTTCAAATGCGTGTCTCACATATCCTTCTTCTATTTAGCTTATTTATTATTATATAGCAATTAGAAAGTTAATTGAATTAAAATTTTAGAGCAAATAAATTACAATGATATAATAAGCATCTAATGACTATATCTTTACTAATATTCAAATAATTATAATTCATGGAGCATCCTAGTGAGATCACTATTATAATTTTCCAAAACCCAAATTAAATAATACTTCTAAGACATATGCATTGAATCTAACTTATCCACATGTTTATAAATATATCCAAGTTGAATTAGCACAAATAGAACTGGAACATCTATGGCTATAGGATATATCCATATCTCATTTCTTCTGACTTTTTTTTTTGGTGGAGGTGTGGGGAACCGAACCCCTCTCTTCTTTTTAAAATAGGTGCAACACGAATCAAAAGATGTTTCTTCTGACTTTGGGTCACTCCCATTTTTTTTTTTTGGTGCTTTGCTTTTACTCTTTCCCTTTCTTTTATATAGTGATTCATCATCTCCTCTCAGTGACCAACATACAAATCAAAAGATGAGTCACTAGAAAAATATCTTCCTATCTTGGTCAGTCTCAAATGATACCGGATGACAGTCTCAATCAATACCACTAAAACTGTGTTGGCACAGACAGCATATTGGCATTTACTTGTGCTGATACAACATCAGTCCTGTTCAATGGCCGAAGCAATGCATTTCAGCCAAGTAATTAATTATAATTGGCACTTGAAACCATGAAACACACAATAATTCCTAATTGCTATTTGAAGTTGGCCTCAAAAGCTCACAAGTAAGAACAGAGGTAAACTCAGTAAAGACTATTATGCTGAATAATTTTCCAAAATTTTTAAATTGAAGTTTGAAATAATCATTATGAAAGAAGTAACCAAAGTCGACTAATATAGGTCCAATCCACAAAGGATAAAGGAACATATACTAGAAGAATACACTGATGAAACAGCAAAATCTCAATTATAAACATACACTAGAAAAATACACCGATGAATACACTATTTGTTTTCAAATGAGCGCAACTACCAGCCTCAACAGTTGTAACACATCTAGACACAATCAGCATCTTTTAGCTCTATGATTGCCAGAATTTTCACTCTACTTCTAAATATCCAAAAGAACAAAACATAGCATAAGTAATGTGTCAAATATAAATGAGTACCAAATGGGAGGTCAATTGTTGTAGTATCTTTAACATGAACACCATGTTGTTTGCATCGTTCACTAAGAGCTTTCTCCAAACTCTCAAGATCAGATTGTATTCTATCAACACGAACCTGTATGTGTTCCAAATATATAATTATTATCAGTTGTGTTGGAAACTTTCAAAAGCAAAGCTTACCTGAAGCAGACCATCAACACTGCCACCTTGTTCCATCTTAATTATTGCACTCTGCAATTCTGCCTTCCTTTCCTATGAGATAAAACAAAAACAGATAAACTCCATATACAACTTAAACATCAAGAGAACAAGTGGTTGAAAAGAAGTTTGAATTTAAAAAATACAAAACAAACAAATCCCTGTTCCCTTATTGATGCCATGATGATAGACTGACCTGAATGTCACGATACTTGACCTCTTCTAATGCCATCTTTGAAGCTAACTCTCCAACCTGCTTGTACTTCTCTTCATACTTTTTGGCCAACAACTCAACCTGGAAAAAAAATATATTCAATAAAGGAGAAACTATAGCAAAGCTAAAAGGAACTGTCAGCATTAATTTAACAATGTTGACAACACAAACATAATGACGAACTTTAAGAAATTGACCAACAAAAACTAGCAGCAATATTGAAAAATTAGCCGAGTATGATGTGAAGCAACAATAAGAAGCAATTGAAACTATACTGATGTGGATGTCTATGAAGGACAAGGGAGGAATTAGGGAGGAGGGGGTATTTTGGTCATTTGACATTGGAGGCTTGATGAGGGTTTTTGAGGGCTTACATGCGGAGGAAAAAAGGGGGGAGAAACAGTAGCCGCTAGGTGGGATCTTCTTCTTGATAGTAGACGCTGCCGCCGGCCGTCCTGGTGGCCGCCAAACTCCTCCCCTCTCATCTCCTCTCATTTTCTTTCTCACACACAAGGGATGTCTTGACAGAGAGATCGCTCCTCTTCCTCTTCTTCTCCCACTCTTCTCCTGCTACAAGAGATCTCCGTTTCTCCCTCTTCTTCTCCAGTCGATCAGCACGCCAGAAAATGGTTGGTCCTCTGCGCCTTTTCCTCCTCACGGACACCGTGCCGCCATCGGAATGTCGTTGCCAAGCCTCTGCCTCCCTCGTCCCCTGCCATCCATCTCCGACGCCGGCAACCCTCAACGATGGCAGCCTCAGACCTCAACTCCAGCGGCCACAGCACCTAGCGTCGTTGCTTCGCCTCGCACATGCCTCCTCCCCTCACACTAGCAGTCTCTTCGCCTCTGTCCACCGCCATAGCCTGGCACCGCTGCCTTCTCCCTCGCAGTCCCAAACATCGTCGTCGACCATCCTCACCACCCCTCACGCACGCTGTCACCCCTCGTTGCTTCTAGTGAGCGCCGACTGCATGACCGTCTCAACCAAACTCCACCTCCGTTTTTCCATCGCGCTCCCTCTCAAGCGCCAAGAGTGCTACCCTCTCCCCTTTCAATCTGACTAGCCAGCATCTACCGTCTCTTATCAGCACTGCCGTATGCTTCCAACACCGATTCAACCTTTGATCCGCACTGTCGTACGATCCTGACGTCGATCCAGCGTTAAGTCGTCGTTGTCTTGTACCTTCTTGTTGTGTTTCGCCTGGTTGTCGTCCGATCTTAGCGCCTCTATTCTGTCCCGGCCATTGAGCTGCTGCTTTGTTTTAGCTCTATATTGTTGTTGTGTTCTAGCTTTCAAGCCGCTGTCTTGTCCCGACCTACGTGCCACCGTCATATTTTGGCCTGCGTGCCACTGTCATATTTCGGTCTGCGTGCTGCTGTCGTATTCCGTCTTCTGACTTCACGCTGCTGTCTCCAGCTCTTCATCCGACTCACCTTCATCTACTCTCCCGGCTTCACGACGACTCGATCAACGTCACAACCAGCTCACCGGTATACTCGAGGGTGCCCCCGGGCCAAGGTACGTTTCCTATGCTTATTCTCAGTGCATTTCATTACTCTACTATTTATCTTGCTCCTTACATATTTTTGGGACCTACCTCAAACATCGGAGTACCAAGGTCGGGGCAACTCGATCCCTGGTTGCAAGTAGCGAGGACCAGAGACCTTCCCGCAACTCGGTCAACATAGAAAACAAATCATCACCCCTCCCCCTCCGGGTCATGACGACTCAGTCAACATTTCCAGCCACATCTCCAGCAGTTCCATCTGACTCAGCTTCCAGACGGGATCATATACCATGCTGACAGAGCCCATTGATGATGCTAAATAATTCTAATTCTTCCCTGGAAATCCATATAACATAATTACCATCATTTCTGGCTTCTGGCAGCTACCATTTAGCAGTCACTGACAACTGTCTAGTTTATGATATGTCATATATAATATACAATGTTGAAGATTAATTTGTTAGTGTTCTTTCCTATAATCCTACAAGTAAAAGTAAGGCCAAAACCTACCAACTGGCATATTGGCACCATCTCACCGAAAACCTACCATTCTTCTGGGCCACTAAGACCTACACCAATATTTTGGACTCTGCAATGTTTGCATAAGAGGTAATAAAAAAAAAAGTATTTTATGAACGTATGTGAAATCAAGTGTTGACCTGTGCATGCGCTAACATTAGATCTCTCTCTTGTCGCTCTCAATATATTGTCAATTATGCTTCTGATTGAAAAATCTTTAGTTCGAAAAATACGCTTCTATAAGTTTATAAACCATTCCATTATTCTTTAGTTCATATTTGTCAGATTAACATAAAGGAATCAAAATTAGAATCATTCAGCTATTGTTTAGTTTAATTTTTAAGATTAATATAAAGGATTCCAAATTAAAAATGTTCACAGGTTTGTAATATCTTTAGTATACTTATCATACCTACAAACTAATGGCATTCAAGATAATGGAATCCAGATAGCATAACACAGTGTCCCAGTTTTATGCAAAAATATCATACGGTGTGGCTTATTAACACATTGTGGATGGGTATAAGGAACTGAAAATGAGCAGATAGGAGACCAATAAATGTGATTTGCAATAATCAACCATTGATAAAGAAGCATTGCAAAATGATCCTGACCAATCTTAAGAGAATGGTTTCATATAAATGGTAAACTAAAAAGGTAGGATTAGTAAAACAATTTCTACATAGGGAAAATTTTTGCAAAGCCTAGACAATGTGAAAACAAAGAAACATGACTTTCCAGTATGAGCAAGTAATAACTAAGTAAAATAGACAAATTTTTCATACCTCTCGCTTATCAACAGATGCTCTTTCTGTGATCTCGTTTAGTTTATTATCACATCTACTCTTATAAAGAACCTAAAATGCAAAAAGAACAAAAAGAATGATTTGAATATTGAACAAATTTTGGTCATATATGACAAACTAAGTAGAAAGAAAATGGATTATGTTTCTTAGCAAACTTGATAACATGATCAATATAAATGTGAAAAGGTTGACAATGTATTTGCATCATATCTATACTGTATCAAGAATATATTCAATAAGATTCTAACATTTCTTATGTGATACAGAGTGTAACATTTCTTCCATTACGCTGAGTCAGTAAATCATATAAATGAATCAAAGTATGCCTTTACATTCCATTATTCATAACTTCAATACTTATGGAGGTTCAACTTAGTATCTAACAGTACCAAACATCAAACAGAGACCAAGATTGTGGATTTTCTTTCTGAATTGTCAAATATAAGTAAATGTTAGAGAACAGACTATAGTTGCTGCACAGAATAGAAAATTTGTCTAACATCATCCACTAAATGAGCTTACTTGATTAGTTGTTACTTTTTGAATTGTCTCTAACAAATATAAGTATACAACCTTGAAAATTGTCTTATGATTGTAAAGTTTGTCTAATCCACTAAATGAGCCTATTTGATTGGTAAATGAGTGGTTAAGATAGACATTATCCATTGCTAGCAAAGTGTTGTCACATTTAATTGTCAAATTAATGATGTGCCCACAAATGTGACTATGTGAAAGTTAGTTTGATACGAGGGAATGGGTCCACAATAGAATGATATATACAGTGATTGGTTCCTTGCATTTGGTTGAAGAGATTAGATTGGAATGAGTTTTAGGGAATGTAAAAAAAACATAAATTTATTCTCCAATCATGCTCTTTCTCTTCTAGGGCAAAATTACCCTTTGTTCTATACACCAATTTAGGGTGAACATGCAATACTATCTTTTATTAGACCTGAAATGAATCAAACAAAAGTAATTTAGGTGATCATTCTAATTCAAACTACCCATTCAGGCAATGCAAAACAAAAAAAAACACATTACTTCTTTATTAACCTAGAACCTATATTTTGTTTAAACAAACATTCTATTGACCTAGAACATTCATTTAGTTGATTTAACATATTACTAACAAGTTCTAGTAGACTGGAACTTAGGTGGTCCATTTTCAGCTTTCTTACAATCATAGTAAGCCTAAACAAAAGATAGGGAGGAAGTTGGTCGACAAACTATGACTTAGGACATCAAGGAGGCTTCACAACAAAACACATATTCACATAATTATAACGATGCTACATGCCTAAAGACAAAAAAAAACACTCTGCAATCTCTTGTTCCTATTTGATCTTGAAGCTCTAATCATAATCATTTTTCCCACTGCAGCAGGATGATGAACTGCAGGAGAAAAAATATTGTCTTCCACAACTCTCCCTTGCAGACACTAGCTCATTCACCAACCCAGCTCCAGCACCCTCACTATTTAACTTTGCAGCCAAATGGACACAATTCATTGGTTGCTCAACCACTCACATCCTCCAACTGCATGCCGACCACAGTAATCATCGACCATCAGTTGATGTCCTCCTGAGTAAAGGCAACTGCGATCTTCAAGCCACAACTTCTTCAAAGGTAAAGATCAGAAGACATTCTTAATTTTTCTGTTGCAGCAGTAAAATAAAATAAAGGCAGCACCTATCATACTAAAAGGTAGATCCATTCATAATAGACAGTGAGAAGAATTGGATTCAATCCAACATTTGATTGGCACGAGATTCGTTGCAAAATGTAACTTAAAAAAAAAGATTGATTGAGATTCAGTCCAAACTCCAAACCACTTCATAAAAGGCAGATTGCAAGATCAAGTGCAACACTTCATTAACTCAAACCTCATGACAACTTCAACATTAAATAAGCCTCGCATCATTTCAGTATAATTAATTTTCTATTTAAAACTTAGTGGTAATCTAAACATTCTAAATTTAGTTAATATTACCCTAGTGTATTTATTTTGTAAACATTTTACCATACTAGTGGAATCTAGTGTAGCAAGGTAGGCATCACTGAAAATTATAGATAGAAGCGGGAATCTGCCAAAAGCTGATAAACTTGATCTTAAAACAACAGATCTGGACAACCAATGAGCAGGAAAAGAGATTAGACAGCATAAATGGCAGCAAATTGTAGAAGAAATCTGTCGAAAACAGATAAAAAAATAGATATCCTATCCAAGATCTGAGAAAACAGAGATGATTCTTTGCAGGATAGTGAACTCAGATCTGATATGTGTTCTCTTCAGAAGAACAGGGAAGAAGCAGCTTCCTCCCAGATTGCGAAAACACCAGAGTCAGCAAGATTCCACCCAGGTGATCTAGAGTGAAGAGAAAGATGGAATCATGACACTAAAATCACATGAGAAACAAGCAGAAAGCAGCAATCATCTGGAACAAACAGAAGGTTTGTCGTGTGACAAATCCGGAACAAAATAATGCAGAAAGCAACCCAATATTTTGTCTCTATGAAAATGGCAAGGTCAGAAAAACAGACAACATTGCAGAAAAACTATGGACGAAAGAGGCCCTGATACCATGATGAATTTGCGGGAACTTATTCAGGATTCTCATATTGGGTGGTTCCCTCTACTGTGTATATGTCTTTCCCTTTGTCATTTTATTTCCTATTCTATTTACAATTAGGTCCTCAACACTATATAATTAATTATCATAGAAAATGGTTTCATGAATAGTGTGTTGGTGATTTTGCCAATTTTAACAGAAAAAAACTCACAAGTTCCTGCATCTTGGTACGGTAGAACTCCAGCTTCTCTTTTGAATCAAGGATTTGCTTTTCTGATTGTTGAATCTGAAGCAAAGATAAATAAGAAAAATATTTGAGGCCTAAAGATAACTTGCATATAGACTGTTCTAAGAACATACATGAGAAAGCTAAGCAAGAATCAAGTTGAACAAGTAATATTCTAATGAAGTATGTCACGCTCAAGAAGTTTAATATCTAACATAAAAGAGGAATTTGATGTTTGTCTGTTTCTGATTTATCTCTGACAAATCCAATTATCCAAGTAACCAATATATAGAATACAGTTAAAGAATACAGTCATGCCTTCTCCAAGTAACTCCAGCATTGCATCAACTTTCATTCAGTCACACCATAAACTTATTTGATTAATGAAAAAGTGAACCAAAACTTGTAATTACTTGAAGACTGTTAAATGCTTTAATACTTATAGTTGTGGAATGTAACATGAGAGAATTTCATAGACACAAATTAGTTAATAAAAAAAATTAACAAACAAATTGGCACCACTTCAGGTATGAACTCCAAAAGGTGAAGATAGTCTATTAAACCTAAGCTTGGCTTGTACATCACTTTGGTGTGGTGCTGCCATATGCCATCACCCATAACACATTAGTGCATACACCATTGCAAAAGATAATATATAATCAGCATCACTGTAATGGACTGACCACCAAAATCCACCATCAGTACTCACCAGAAATCTGATACCTCCCCACAATATATCCATGCACCAATTGTTCTATGTTGTATGAATCAAGCAATAATCCTACCATGAGATGAATTCATTGATTCTTTGTAATATTCAGAAGAGGGAAAACAAGATTTCCTTATTTTACATTGTTGCCTTATCAAGAAAAGATTTTCGAGAATAATGAAAATGATATTTTTATTTTCTTTTAAACAATAGAAAGAAACATATTAGGACAAGATATAGTCAGATTAAAAAAGACAAATGTTATATATTATCAATTATGATGTATTGATGTGTACACTAGCTCATTTGGTCTTTAAGAAAGTTATTTCCATTGCTAGTTGGTATACAAAAGGAAATTCTTTCAAATCAGAAATTACTTTACTGTCCAAATTTGCTGTTTCATGATCTGAGTTCAATGCAGTGAGTCCATCCCTCCCAAGATTTTTTACAATGTTATTGTTTGGCCCTGGTGTTCCTAAGTTTTGGTGCACCAAGTATCCCGCACTGTAAGCCTGTGATGGGATAGAATTTGGCATTTGTGGCCTTACTCCAGTTGGTATCGGAGGACGATGACCAGGCTGCCCTTGCTGTGGTAGCCCTAATCCATAATAACTTTTAGCACAAGATGCCAAGGCATAAGGAGACGATACCAAGGTAAATCAGTACCTGGCTGCCACATTGCAACACCCGCAGCTGAAGGCATACCTGTAGCACGCAGTAGTGTTTCATCGTACATAACAGAATTTGGAAGCACCGATGGAAGAGGGCGCCCCTCCCGGAATCTTTCCATCAGATAAAGAGCAATGCAAAACTCTCTCAAAGAAAGCATGCTATCATTATCTTGGTCAGATAAGTCCCAGACCTGCTTTAAGACCTCTGGCACCAAAAATAAAAAATAAAAAAGCAAACATAACAAATATGTCAAGAAGAAACATGTAATTTGATAAGTCTTCTTTTTTAGTACAATTGTAGGGCATAACCAATCAATAAGACAATAATTATAAAGTAGTATATTAACATTCTATAGAGAAACAAATATAAATGAATGCAGTTTCCAGTATATCAGTCATTACTAAGAAAGGGTGAATTCAACAAGGATTAGGTATGGAACATGCAAGATGAAAAAACCCACAAATTCCAGAAGCAACCCTTCCTGCAGTGCTACTATTCACATGCATATAAAGGTGTAGCTTTCTTGAGAATTCAAAGTAAGGAACCACATACAATCTTTACCCTCCCAGCGTGTTAAATCCTAAGTAAAATCTCCAAGAAATGAAAAAAAGTGTTGATTGTTATAATAAGGGGAAAGACGCCCCTCTTAAGTGAAATTCTGAAACTTAATATTACATAATTCTCCAAATAGTGCAAAAATAAATTGAAAAAATTAGAGCATTGTCATGGACACACAGGATGCAGTAGAACACTTTCAAGATCAAGTTGGGTTTTATCACAGAGCAGTGAAGTCCGAGAAAGATAAATCAAAAGTGTGATTAAAAAATGGGAATAGTTTCTGGAAACATTTATGTTCTTCAAAGTATTGGTGATTTTTTTAACTCATTCCACTGGAATACTTGTAGTGCAATCTTAAGAAGTGATTTGATCACTACCTCTAGGGAGTTTCCAACTCAAGAAGAGGCTCCGTGCCTGTTCACCTGTAATTTTTCCATCTCTATCCTTGTCAACATTCACAAATACA
>JBBPFQ011444802.1:0-18390 GCA_037974815.1 Kaempferia elegans | reverse complement strand
ATAAATATAGATCCTTCACAAGTAAATAGAATGACAATGTCTTAACAATATAAGAATTGTAAATAAATGTGTTTACTATTAAATTTACTGCCTCGGCATGAGCTGGAACTCCATTTTTGCAACGAGCCTCAATGTATGTTGTTAAGAGATCAACTGACTTTCCATCAGCTGCCAACTATATAAAAATGACAAATCCTTATACATTTGTTACAAAAAAAAACACAGTATATTATATCTATACATACTTTTAATTTGAAGTTTGGCAACGAAGTCCTTCCGGCCTTATGTATTGCCCCACAAGTTCTCTAATGAGTGCATTTTTCTTTGCAATTTCCTTAAAAGCAAAAAAATAGAGATTTTTTGAATAGGATATAACAATAATTAAAAAAATCATAAAAAATAGTATTTGAGATAAGAAATTACTTGAAATTTGTTTGTACTCCAGTACTCAATGAGAATCCTCCATTGCTCAAGTTTAACACGGTCATGCGTCTTTCCATTAAAATAATCAGTTTTAATTTGATTCTTTCACTTTCTCCATTTATCGCCAGCATATTTAAGACATACGGACTTATGTGCCAAAGGGCATTACTATTCTCCTATATAATTTATAGAAGATGTTTGAACAATTTGTTACAAAAAAAAAACATATACAAATCAGATTATTATAACTAGGTTAGACATTTTATGAGGTAACCATAGTGGGCAGAAACCAAATACTAAGAAAGTTTAACGTAATGTAAGTACAAATATAAATAATCTACAAGACATTGCAACGGAAATGACAAAATAGCAGTAAAACACTTCCTAGTAAAACACTTCCTTCCAAAAACTCATAAATATATACAAATAAATAAATTCAATGTTAATTCAATGTTTCTGTAAGATGGGCATGGCTTCTGTAGCTTTAGATTACTTAAACAAAGTTTGAGCATCAGAATTTACCGTGATAAAATGTTTTACAGTATTGGGCTAGATATTTATTGTAAGTTGGGAAAGATGAGTGAAGCGGTGAACTTGCTTGATGAGATAGAGAGTCAGGGAATAGCTCCAGATAGAATTCACATAACAAATTTGATAAAAGGGTTTTGCAAGAATTGTGATATCATCAATGTTGAAAAAGTGTTTGCTGGTATGATGAAGATCAATGTCAATCTGATCCTGTGGCATTTAATATACTTGCTAAAGGTTTTTGTAAAAATGGTTTTGTGGACAAGGCATCTGATCTTGTACTTTATATGATCAACCATGGCATACAACCTACTGAAAGGACCTATCATTTGATAATTGATAGGCTCTGCCGAGAAAACAAATTAGAGAAAGCAGAAAAGTTATTTAAGTCATTAGAAGAAAAGGGGATTGGTCAAAAGTCCCTTCTTCCAAGTGCGATGGTCTCAGCTCAGATAGAACTTAATAATACAAAGGAGGCCTGTGCACTTTTTATCTGGCTATCTAAGCAAGGGCATCTTGTAAATGAGATTGCTTGCTCAAAGCTTGTAAGCGAGCTGTGTAATAAGGGAGATTTAAGGACAGCTTCAATGGTGGTTAAGACTATGTTAGATAGGCATATTACCCCAGACAAGATAACCTATTGTAAACTTATTGGAGCTTATTCTCGAGTAGGAGACATGACTAATGCTAAGATTTGGTTTGAGGATATGAAGAAACGAGGAGTGTCACCGGATGTTGTCGTATATACTACACTAATGAATGGATACTGCAAGTTCAATTTCTTGCATGAAGCTTGCCAGTTATTTCGTGAGATGATTGAAAGAAGTATCCCTGTTGATGTACATGCTTTCACAGTCATTCTGGATGGCCATCTAAAGGCAAATCGTCATCTAGGTTGGCTGTATCGTGACAAGAAAGAAGGCATAGGTGAAATGAAATACAAGTTCTTAAATCTTTTGAATAGCATGAAGGTCCTGGAGATCAAACCAGATATAGTCTGCTATACTGTTTTGATTGATGGTTATTTCAAGATGGAATGTGATCAGGCTGCTAACAGACTTCTTTCTGAGATGATTGGAAGAGGAATATTACCAGATGCCTGCACATATACTACTCTTTTATGTGGTTATTGTCACCTCGGTCAAATTGGTAAGGCTGAAGTGTTGTTGGAAGAAATGATACTGAAAGGAGTTAAGCCTGATTTAGTTGTTTTATCAGTGATGGCAAGGTGGAACTTGTCACCTAAATTGTTTCAGTATGTAGCTCTTCGTTCCGACACTTGATCAGTCACTGTGTTTGCTTCACTATAAAGAATTACTTTTCAGCAGGTACTTGCAATTAATATATAGTGATTCAATGTTCTAATATGTACTTTCATTTGTTTAGATGGCGATAGCTATTGCAGGTTATAATTATCTCGGAGGCCATGGATGTTGCTGCTTTAAAAGAACAGGGCATACACATGTATGATTACATTTTTATTTCATTTATCGGATTTGGTTTCAAATTTTTATCAGATATAAGTATACTTTTGTAATGACTTCTCTGGAGCATTCAATTAAGCTGGTTGAAAACTGACATTGAATTAGAAACTCATGAAAGGGAATCTAACATGGTAGCACTCTGGGTGTCAATTTTGCTTAAACTATTGAATTGTTCAAGTTCTGGAATGATAAACTCCTGAACCTCTTCTGCATATTTTGAATCACTCAGACGATCTTTTATCATTTTGCATCTAAATTCCTTTTTTTATGCTTTTAATTTGGATCTTTTTTTTTTTCTGAGTAGACCCTATGATTTATTTGTTGTTTAATTTGATCTCGTATCTTGTGGAAGTTTGTATTTTTGACAGGAGTAATAGATTCTCATTCATCAGGTGGATATTTTATAGGGTTTCAGCTTAGAAAGTTGGAAATTCAAAGGGGACCCAATCATCTCACTACATATATATCCTATATATCCAATTTAAAGGTCAGTTCCATCTATCATAAAATCAAATGTGTGAATCTGTAACTATTTTCTCAGTTTTCATCTCCTTTTCAGAACCCAGTCTACCGAATGAGTGATTAATGATCTTCCTCCATCATTCTATTGTAAGACTCATATAGATCGATATTGCCTTTGCATGGAGCTCAAAGCCTCAAATAGTTGGAAACACACAGCTTGATGATGAATGGTTATCTGATGAATTTGCAAATACAAGTCTGTGACAACTCCAGCATGATTCGAGAATATGCAGATTTATCTGCTATCTATGGGATTACACTGTCATACATGATATAAAAGAACGCAGATTTTTCATCTGCCATACTCATTTCTTTGACACGAGGACAGGTATTTCTCCACAGCCCCAACTTGTTTTTATACTTCCAACCCAAATTTGCATGCAAGGACTACAATTATTTTCTGAGATAGTGGTTTTGAGTAGTTCTAGTTGTTGATCATCCCTCAGATTTCTAAATTGTAAATTTCAACCCCATAACCATTCTTGTGATCTCTCAAGTCCCAGTGTCACATTTCGAGGGTATACTTGACGGTACATCCTAGTGACAATAGTAGAAATAATTGATATCAAACCAATAAAAGTCAACACAACCATCAATGTAATATAATTATTAGACACATAACAACTGAAGCGTGTATGTGTGCATTAACATGTGTATATACTAACTCACAAGAGAGAAGCTATGTTATTCTAAGCTCAAAATCGATACAAAAAGTGCGTTGTAAATACAAACGGGAGAAAATAATCAAAATAACTTGAACATAAATCTAAAACTCGAGTGGGATTAGGGCTGCAAATGAGCCGAGCTGAGCGCGAGCTCGAGCGAGCTTGTGAATTTGGGCTCGACCAATTAATCATGGGTTCGAGCTCAACTCACAAAATCAAATTAAAATGAAATACACACGCTCAAATGCTGAGATTTAAATCTTCAAAAACGAGGAGACTTAACGAAATACCTAGCCATGAGAACTTTCACAACTTATTGTTAACATTTAAAGTACTATTATTTTAATTATTATAATATTAAATTAGTCCAGTTCGATAAAGCTCGACAAGCCCTCGATCCAGTTATAAATGGGTTCGAGCTCGGCTTGAATGTTAAATGAGTCGGCTCAAGCTCGACTCGAGCTTGATCAACTCCGATCTCGAGTCGAGCTTTGACCGAGCCGCTTGTGAGCTGCTCGGCTCGTTTATAACTAGCTTGAGGGCTCATCGAGTAGCTAGGATTTCTGAGCGACTCGACACATCACCTACCTGTTAATCTGGAAACAAAAGGAAAAGCAAGGGTAGTGAGTATAAAGTACTCTGAGTATAAGATAGATAGTCCATGATAATAAATATAAGGAGATCAAAGAGAGTAATCTCAGGTAGAATACTTACTATAAAAGTAAAAACACCAAAATAATAATATGCTAACCAAAAGCATAACCAATAACATAACACCCACTAACTTGCTCAACCCGGTACAATAAATCGGGAGTGCTTACGGTACATCCCAACCTGCAAGAATAAATACATGACCGACATATAACAAGCATATAATAAGCACTGATTGCATGAGAATGCTCTACCACATATTGTCTTATGGACAATCAGGGTAAGTAAATAATCACTGTTCGCAGGCGAACTCGCTACAACGAATGATTTCGTGGGCAGATAGGGTAAGAAAATAATCACTGTCTGTCTGCGAACTCGCTTCCACGAATGATCATGTGGACAGATAGAGTATATACATAGCTATCTAACTTCGGACTGCATGTGAACTCACTACCACGGATGGTCCCGTGGGCAGTCGTATATTTCACGATCGTTGACGACTCTCTCAACCATAAATGAGAGACAATGGTCGATAGGATATATCAACGGTCATTGACGATTCTCTCAATCACGAATGAGAGACAATGATCGACGGGATATACACTATGTGACGATAAGCCAAAAACAAACAATCAGATTCAATCATAGTACTCTATAACTATAACTCGGTATGTTATCACTAACATATGGTATGAATATAAATATCGATCAATCTAGGTAATGTAGTAATAATCATAGTTAAAAGTAAAACACTAAAGCTCTATAAGCTATACTACGGTCTTATCTCTTAGGCATTTAGGCACGAGCCTAAATAACACGCAAAGATCTAGTAGGATACTTGATATCCTACGCTATGGTATGGTCTTACCAAGATACAGGCCTGAGCCTAATAACCGACACAGGCATACTTGATATTCTACACTATGAAATGTTAGCACTAACACCCAGGCATAAATAAATATCAAGCTAGTAACCTAGTTCAATATTTTACAGTTATGCTACGATATAATATCGCTAATATAAAAGTACCAGCATAAATGACCATAAATATAATGATAATAACGAGACTACATGAATATTAAAATAGACTAAAACAAGTGTGAGCAGAAAAGGTCGAACTCAAGCAACAATAAGAATAGAGTCAAGGCAATAAAAAAACTACTATGCAATCAAGCTAATAACATAAATCATGCTCAAAATCTTTGAAGAAGACAAGCAGAACTATTCACCTCATTTTCTAGATCGTCCTAAACGGCTTCAAGTCAAATGTCTGCTTCAAACTCAAATCCTATAATATAGAATACATATCCAATCTAAGTACTAGGTAATCATTTTAACAATTTCAGTTAATTATCAAGTTAATTAAACTTAATTAACTTTTAATTGATATCTAAATCAATTATCCATTTAATAACTTGATTAACCGTAGGTGAGTTAATTAATTATTAATCAATTATGTCAAATAATTAATTACTCTATCAATTAATTAACTAAATTAATTGATCCGTTAACAAGTTAGTTTGTTAATTAATCAACTTAATTAGTTAATTAATTAAACCAATCAAGTGATTAATCAAATAATAATATTCTAATTATCCTAATTATTCTATTAATACTTTAATTTAAAACCAATTCCAATGAAACCAAAGTGATCACCTTCATTAATTAAACTTATTAATCAGTCTATCAATTAAATCTATCGGTAAGATCAAACCATGGATTAATTAACTAAATCTTTAAATCATCAACGGTTAATTATTCAACTTATAACTCTAATTAATCAATCCTATTAATTAATCAACTAACCAACAATCTCACCAATAATCAAATTACTAATTAACAAATAAACTCTTAATTCTCTTACCTTATCCAACGACGGCGGTGGGAATCAGCCGGTGATGGGGTTGTCGGTGTCAAAGAATAGAGAGGGTGGCGATCAGAGTAAATGAGCGGCACCCTTATGACACTCGTATGTCGATTGTGCTCGGGAAGGAAAGGAAAAGACAGTGGCGGTCGGAAGGTCGGACAACGACACGCCACAACCACGAAAGGTTGCTTCGTCGTGGACAAAGTAGGCAACAACTTGAGGTAGCAACGTCGTGACAGATGACTATGTATAGCCGCAATGCAGCATCGTCACAACGCAGTAGTTGGCTGCCACAGTGGCGTGCATGACGAATCGTAGGTAGCCGCACAGAGGAGCGACCGATGTTCAGCGAGGAAAGGGCGCAGCGCATGTGTGGGCTTGCACACGTCGACGGCGGAGCATCACCAGTTGTTGGGTTGTGCCGATCTTTCTGGCGGTGGACACGCCGCGTATGCATGGGCCGAACTGCGCTAGCCGTTGGTTGGCTTCAACTAGGTGACAGTCAGCTACATCCACCGTCGATGTTGAGGGCGAAAAGATGTCGGGCGGCATTGCTGGACTTACGGCGGAAACACCGCATGCTTCTCGGGAAAAGAGAGGGGCGGCGGAGAGAATTCGATGAGGCGACCGTCAGCAAGCAGCGGTGGCGGCGAGGAGATTTCGACCGAGCGACAGTCAGCATGAGGCGATGACGGCGAGCAGTGTGTCTGTCACACGTCCGTGTCGTGTGAAGATCAACAGTAGCCTGGCTACTGTTCACACGTAGCGTTTAATAACGCTCACTTAGGTTTTAATAAAAGAAAACCCTAAATTCGCTTCAATCAACTCCCACTTAAATATGGTATTTCTAAAAAGGCCTCTTACCCAGTTATCCCAAAAAATCTGAAATGACCCATAAAAATTCCACAAAATTCTTATAAATTATATAAATATATTTCTTGATTAATTATATATATATATATTACACCCGGACCTAGAATCGATTTGTGCGGGTCAACATATTTATGTAGAAAAGCAAAGATGCATGCATATATAAATTTACTTTCTTAAACGACATGTTGCACTGGGATTTGTGGAATAGATGTTTCTCAGACTTGAGTTCATCTCCCACCAAAATTAAATTTTGTTGGCATGTAAGAGCCATAAAATGAAGCTTTCTTGTAAAGTAAAATAACGCTCCTAATCTTTAACCCAAATTTAACGTTCTCATTTATTTCCTGGTAGGCTTCTGCTTCCTATTCTACAGCTGAGTGGGCACTGGAGCGTTTCCTGCGTTGAGTTCGATAAACTGATGATATGCAGGTGAGCCTGGAGCAGCTAGAAAGAATTTGAGCGAGAAGTGCCAATTCGAGTTGTCATTAATCTGTCATTAATAAATTGTCTTCTTCGTGTCAAGTATACAGAACATTTTTAACTTTTTTTTTATGATGCAAAGGTTTATTAAATTTCCAACAAATTATGTAAGGTAGAAAATTATTTTAATTCAATCAATGGGTTGATTTGACAACCATTTACACATTTTGGTTGTACCACGACTTTGAATTAATCACCCTCAACCTAGTTTCCGTTTGCATAAATGTAGCCTATGAACTTGTCTCCAATCTGTTCGAACAACCCTCTGTTATTTTTATGAATTGTTTTGCTGAATCAATTAAAGGTGATTGGCCATCCCGGCAGTACATAATGAAAAGAAAATGGTTCGTTAATCAATGAATGAGGTTGGGCAACTTCATTGAATTGATAACATAAGATTTGTCAGAACAATGCCTTTATTCGATTGCATCAGGATTTCTGAAAGTATCGTTCGAAATCCACATTTCTACCTTGAGAGGCTTTTCATAGTCAATATCTGCACATGAAATGGGCGCCATATTTATGTAATAGCTCAGTTTTAGGTATTCAATGTAAACGGCACAAACGCAATGCAGCATGGCCACACGATCAGTCTATAGCATTAACATATAAACATAAGCAGCTGTTTCAGAATCCATGATGTTAACCCTCTACACCTAATCCCACTTTGCAATCATCGACCGTGTTGCATTTTGATCGGATAGCAATAGCATGAAGCCACAACAATCATCAGATCACCAACACAGCAGCAGTGCAAAGAGAGTTCAATGCCTTCTCAAGTATATGCGCTAAAGAAATCTACTTCTGAATACAACACACTAAGATAATAACGATGTTTGGGGTTAGAAAATGAGAACCAGAAAATAACCTAAAATACTATTTTAGCTGATCATTATAAGTTCACTTCGCAAGTGAATCCCACTTCAGCATCACATATACGGTGGGTGATATGAATCCTGCATGTATAAACACCGATGAATAATTTAGGCATAGTATAACCAACCTAAACATACAAAAAAAAGTTCATCAGCAACAACGGCGATATTGGTATTGGAAGAGACCTGCATGCAGACCAGTAGAGTGTTCAAGTTACTAGTACTTTAAGCTTGCTTTTACGGTGATCAGTAGAAGTGAGCATAGATCTGATAAAGGGCCATTTCAAACTGCTTGATCTGGTCGGAATTTGATCTTGGCCATTGATTCTTTATTAAGTAGGCATCAATGGCTGAAATCAAAATCCTGCCAGATCGAGACTGAAAAGGGAATCGAGGCCCCTCCATGGGATTTGCATTCCCAAGAAGTGAGTAACATTTGCATTCAAGGCAGAGGAAAAGATTCAGGTCGACTTTTAGCAACATAATTAGTGACCACAAGGACATAAAAGATACAATACAGTATTCAATTCAGGGCACAGAAAGACTAATTATTTAATAGGATTTGGATAACAAGTATGCTTTTTAAACTGGAATACAACCTTAATATGGTTGCTTCATTCAAGGGGTGTCAAATTTAACTCAACCCAGAACGCAATAGATCATATCGAGCTATTTTTTATATTAATTTTTCATAAAGCAAAACAGACCAAATTTAAGTAGCATATCAGCGAAATTATCAATTTGGTTATACTTGAACCGAATTAACATTCAAGAATTAATATTTTGTAAAATTTTAATATCAAATAGAAACTACTTTTGCACAAATATAAAGGAAAAGAATATTAAATTAAAATATCTTTTGATAAATTATTATAATGCCTAACCATTAATAATAAAAACCAATCACAAAAATATCCAAGTTTGATTTAGTTTGCTTTATGATTAATTAAAATGGCATTGAATTATTATGCTACCATCAATGTAAATTGATCAATTGGCATATAACTAAACCAGATAAAATTTCGGTTTAGATTCAACCAAACAACAGACACCTAACCACATTCTATCAGCATCTACTGCCCTCATAACTGAGAATGGTACTGTTATCTCCTAGATGAGGTATCTTAACTATGATTACCGTTGAGAGATTAAATCCCAAGGGGAGAAAAATTCATGGTGACCTCTTCCCCTTCCCTTCAACATTTTCATGTCACCCGTCCCTTGCTAAATCAAAGCTTATTTTTCCATTACTTCAGGTCTTTCTTAAATTTTAGCAATTTTTGATTAATTATGCAAACAATTTACAGCCAAAATTGTTAAATTTTAACCCAGCCACCTAGAAATAAATCGACCAATTTCACAGTTACAGTGATCTTGGTAGTCTATAGAATATCCCTGACTAGAATATATATGAAGTAAACAGAGATAACTAAGAAGACAATACCAGCTAAAACATGGCTAAATAAAAACAAGTAGCTTGATATTGGTGACAGGTGGACAGGTTGCATTAGTAGAGACTGTTAATTAGATATAAATTAAGAAATATTAAAAATGTGAGAGTTCATTAGATATAAATTAAGAAACATTAAAAATGTGAAAGTTCGTACTTGCCAGGTATACAAGTAGTCATGTAGTTTATTCACTATGAAATTGTCAAACATAACTACTGCACGTCACTGACAGTATATAGCTTGATCAATCTGTGGGGGAATCTGTTTTATCTCAGTTCCGAGCTCTTGTTCAATCCGATACCTGTCGTGAAGCAATTATTTTTGTCAGGGAATAGGGTGGTGGTGATGAAAAATAATATGAAATTGATGCAATAGTAGCTTGAGGATTGGCAAGTCATCATACAAGTTAAAACGATCTTCATAGGTTATAAGATTGACAGCTAAACCAAGATGACCATATCTTCCAGAACGACCAACCTGAAACAACCCAACTGTCAGCCTACGGTAACAAATTACAATAAATTTGGCTTAATGCAGTTAAGTAGCCCAATGTATTTGATGATTCAATGACATGGAAGGGAAGACATATTCAAGGTGCCGCCAGTCAACCTATACCTCATTTCTTTCTCAAGAAAATCGAGTCAAAGTGTCATTTTTCTTAAAAAATAAAGTTATATCAACAAACCTCACAAGAGTCACTTTTAAATTAGATGGTAGTTTGACGACAACCAAGCCTTCTCCTACTATGTGAGATGGGTAAAATTAGATGGTAGCTCTTTTTTTTTTTTTCTGCTTCTATTTGAACTAATAAAGAAATACTATTGACAAGTTCATGTTTCGACAAACTCTCAGTTAATATAAACAATCAAGTATTAAGATCATACCCTATGGAGATATGTTTCAGAGCTCTTTGGAAAATCAAAATTGATGACAACATTAACAGCTTGAATGTCAATTCCTCTAGTAAAGAGATCTGCAAAAGCAGCCAAATATGTTACAAGAAACAAGCATAATATCAACAAGATATCAAACATATCATTTGTTCGCCATTAGTTCATGTCGTAGGCAAAAATCGAATATCTAAAAAACAAGAAAGAACAATGGCCAATGAGATTGAAATAATGAATCATAAATGTAAGAATATAGTTCAGGTTTAAATTCTATATACAACAGAAACCAATATGGATGATCTTTTTTATAATGATAAACTAAAGAGAGTTACTCCCAATTTTATGTACTTGATATTCCTTTTGGAAAAAAATGTGGGATTGACTGAACTAGAAAATTTACTCTTTACTCATTAAGGATGACATATACTGCAGTTGTCTGACATCCAATTTCAAGGTAATTGGACCAGAAGTTCCTCATCAAGAGTAACAAGATGAAGACAAAGAGAAGACACTGCACCTGGTAGAATAAGACAGTATATTTGAAGGTAATTAGAAGAAGAGTTTCTCTTAGTTTCTCTCCTATTGTTAGCTTGTCTCTAGAACTCCATGGTATATATGTATTTATTTGTCCAATAGTATCTTTTCCTGTGATGAACATCTATGTTGGATAATTATGATCGCCAGTCAAATTCCAAAAAAATTAAAATAGTCACTGAATCTTATACAAAAGGATGCGATGGGATAAACAACCATTCTAGGCAGCTTAACTAACTCTATATATTATTACATCTCTACCAAAACATAATGACTCCAAGCGTTGCAGACAATAACATAAACAACAGTCAAGGTACCACTATCCCAACACTAGTGAAACAAGTTACTACAAGATCATCGAAATAAGCAGGTGCCATTGAGGATTAATGCATCCCCTCTATAGCACCAAAATGCTATTGTTGACTGAGACACTAGGCTTTTGGGAAGGCGAAGAAATGCAAGTAATTTCAAAAAATAAACATCATACAATGTATGATAAATTAAAAACACAAAAAAAAAACAAAATCACTTGTCAAACCTAACAAACAAATAAAACAACTGAAGCTAGAACCAAATAGTCATCTAGATTTTGATCTTCTCATACCGCTCAAGGACAACAATAAGGAACAAGAAATATTGTGGGATAATTAAAAAAAAAATCATATGCCCCAATTATCCTAGTAATATAACTTCACAAGATCCATGTAGCTAGCCTCAAATAGCTAGGACTTATACATCATGACCATGTCTTGTCATTGTCTTCTAAGGCAATACACAATCTCTTGAGATTAGAGAATGATAGAAGAAAAAGGATAAGAGAGGAAGAAAAAAATGAGGGAGTACGAGAGAAAAAAACTCTAAATTCTTAAATCACAACTAGTTATCACCTACAAGTTATGCCAATACATAGAATTTGCACAGGATAAATAAATAAAAAATATAAGATATAAAAAATACTGAGAACCATGAAATCTCGACTCATAAAGTAACTCATCCAATTGCCTAGTACACTAAATTAAAAAAAAAGTACTAGATCTTGAGAACATTCAAGTCTTGAAATCATGTTCGCAACAATATCCATGAGTCGTTATTCAACTAATACATATGCAAAGAGTAATAAGATAAAAGCCTAGTTTATTGTCTAGAAGACAGACAGTTACAGGCACGCTTATAAGAATATGAATGATTGATTCCAACTAAAAACTAATAAAGATTTGAAACCAATAGCATGCCTGTGCAAACAAGGTTCCTGCATGCACCATTGCGGAAGTCATGGAAGACACGATTCCTGTGATCTTGCAACATTTTAGCATGAATGTAGAAGCAAGAATAACCCAACTCTGTGATTTTCTTTGCTAATAGTTCCACCCGATTAACAGAGTTACAGAATATAATGGATTGATTAATTTGAAGCTGTCAAAACAAGTAAACTTGTCATTTTCAGACTGATAGAGCATTTCAAACTAGAAAATAGTCCAAATTGAGGATAACCTTTGAGAAAAGGGCATTCAGGCAGTGGACCTTCTGCCTCTCTTCTACAAAAGCATAATATTGGGTTATTCCCTTCAGTGTGAGTTCATCCATTAGATTGATAATATATGGTTTTGGTAGGTATCTGTCTTTAAAATCCTTAACAGTAACAGGAAATGTTGCTGAAAACATTAAAATTTGCCTATTCGCAGGAAGAAACCGAATAAGCTGCTCTATTGATGGTTGAAACTCAGGAGAGAGAAGCTTGTCAGCCTGTTAAAAAGCAAAACTGCAATTTCATCAGAAAAGAGACCAAATAGGAACAATTTCAAAAGTGGCTAATATGAGAATCACATTTTAGAGATATGATTAAAAGAAAAAAAACAAGAGTACAATTTCTAGATATAGGGATCAAAGGACAATATTATTTGCTCCGAACTGAAGCAAACTTTAACCTAGTACAGTAAGATCAAGCTTCAAAATATTACCTCATCCATGATAAGCATGGAACAGAAATCCAAATTACAAATGCCTTTATTTGCAAGATCAAGTATTCGACCAGGAGTCCCAACCAGCAAGTGAACAGGTTGATATAGCCGCATAATATCATCCTTCAGGTTAGTTCCTCCAGTAGTTACCATAACCTGAATCTTCAAATGTTTTCCAAGTTCCTTACAAACTTGTGACGTTTGAAGAGCTAATTCTCTTGTGGGAACCAATATCATACCTGAATAAAAAAGATTCAGCAATTAATGGGTAACAAGGAAAATAAAATTTCAGAATACAACTCTAACATTAATATATCGTGCGTTAAGGGCATTTTCATACAGACAAATTATGCAGCTCAAGTAACTAGCATAGGTCTTTGATGTATGTTACCATTTTGAGTTGCAGAAACATTGCAATCAGGTATAGTACATTATGCCTAAAGGATCTTTAAAAAGTAGTAGAAATATTATTATCATATTTACTATCTTACAGGAAGGAAGATAATTTCACACATCATCACCTTAGCAAATCAGCACGCAAAGAATACGTACACACTTTAGAGTTGTGGTGCTCAAGAACACAGGCGAAGATAAGCAAAGGTAAAAAATAACCAACAAAATTTCTAACGTTCATATTTGATTGAATAAAAATAAACATCAAAGCAGTTACAACATTTCTGTGGAAAAAGAAAATATAGTGAAGGAAAACCTTGAATGGCATTGTGATCTTGCTCAATTTTTTCAAGTGCAGGAATACAAAATGCAGCTGTCTTTCCAGTCCCATTTTTAGCTCTCGCAAGAATGTCACAACCAGTGAGTGCAATAGGGATGCTTTCTTCCTGAATAGGCGAAGGCCTTTCAAAACCTTTCTCATATATGCCCATAAGAAGTTCTCGCTTCAGAAAATAATCTTCAAACTCATTTCCTTTTGTTGCAGTCACATCCTAGCAAGTGTATGGTCACAATTATAACATAGACATAGTGTACAGAAATATGACTTGCCAGGCAAAAAAATAACCACCATATAATCTAACTTTCATTGTCTAATTCACTGGCAAAAGAAGACTGTCACATTGATCTAACAATGTTGATGGAATAAGACATTCGCATGAAAGTATAGGCCAAATTTTGGATTTGTAGCACTGGCGTAAAGAATAGATGTATTAAATGCATTTTGGAAACAATGTAGAGTCCAAATATACAAAATACTAGATATGAATATATATGCATCTGGAAGAGGTTAGAATTTTATTGTGCAGATCTCTGTAGTATACGCATGTTTAACCTCATTTAATCATACTAGTAATTGGTATTAACATGCATATTTCTTGATTCAAGTGATGAACAAGGTAAAAATTTATAATACATTTTCTAAATCATACAGAGTGATGGAAAACTAATTTTACCTCTGTTTTGTAGCGTGTGTCACGAGGTGGAATCTTTAATTGTGCCTTCCAATCTTGGGAACTGAGATTATCAACATAAAAATTAACAAGAATGATGCAAAGGTGCATATATCTTTACTATTGTTATAATAGAAAATGACTTCCCTTTTAACAAAATAAATAAGTGGCAAGATCAATACATCTAAATAATGTGCACCAGCTACGTGACGCTTATGTGGCAGAGATATGATTGTTATGATGGATATGTGGGTATAGAAAAAAGATAAACTCAAATACACTTTTTACTAAGAACAACTAGGTTTACCTCCAATAAATGATGAAATTAGAGGAAATATGTAAGGATGGTATGGATATGCTAGAAAATGACCAATGAATTATATAGTTAGAAAAGTTGAATTGGTTAAACTTGAAATTAAAAATGGTATAGGGAGAGCAAAAACAAAAAAACTCCAGTTAACGAGTGTAGAAGCTTATCTAAGCATTAAGATGACGATGATGCACTCCTGTAGCATTAAATACAGTAGTTAGGAACATGATGCCTAGAATTGTTAGAGATAATTACATTCAATAAGATTGAATTATAACAAGATGCCTCATTGTCCTAATCAGTTAAAACTGTATTCTTAGTTACATCAAACAACTGAATTCTAGCATTGCTACCTGCCATCCTTTAATAAATTTCTAAATAAAGCGACAGTGGAATCTCTTGTTCAACTATAATAAAAAAGCTTCCCACACTTGACTTCCCAGAAGTCAGTTTTTTCTCAAAATCACATCTAGATCAAGTGACCTTATTTGTATAAAAGCAAACTTTTGATAAGTATTGTGGAAATGAGAATATCACTCTTAAAAACAATGTTTGGTTAGTTTAATATTTTCTGTCAGAATTAACCAAAATTTCCTTTTTTTACCCTTAGAGGAAAATAAGAGAAAAAGTGAGATGAGAGAGAAAAAGGTAGAGAAAGTGTGATGAGAAAGAATGTGGAGAGAGAAAGTGTGATGAGAGAGAATGAGAAGGGAAAAATATGATGAAAGAGAAAGCATAATGAAAGAGGATGAGGAGAGAGAAAGTGTGATGAAAGAGAATGCGAAAAGAGAAAATGTGATACGAGAGAATGTAGGGTGAACGAGAATGAGGAGAGAGAAAATGTGATGAGAGAGAATGAGGATAGTGAAAGTGTGATGAGAGACAATGAGAGTGAAAATATGATAAGAGAGAAAGTGTAATGAAAAAGAATGAGAGAGACAATGTGATGAGAGAATGAGAGTGAAAGTATGATGAGAGTGAAAGTATGATGGGAGAGAAAGTGTAATGAAAGAGAATGAGAGAAAAAAATGTGATGAGAGTGATAGTGAAAGTGTGATAAGAGAGAATGCGAAGAGTGAATGTGTAATGAGAGAAAAATTGAACAAATATGTTAGGGGTATTTTCATCCAAAATAATTTAGATGATATCCAAGTTTTTGGATATGGTGAAACTCAAGAGGGAGGTGTGGTGTTTCATTCCCAAATCTTGATTCTGATTCCCATCAACCAAACACACAAAAAAAAAAAAAAAAAGAATGATACCAATTCTCCATTCTCATACCCATGTGCCAAAAGCCACCTTAATCTGAAGAAGTACCTAAGATTTGATACCAATTCTTCATTCTCATAAGTCATACCCATGTACCAAATGTCACCTTAATCTAAATAAATACCCAAGATTTATCATACGTCTATGGAAGTGGCAGAAAGGAATGTGAACTGTAGGTGGTTCTGTTAGCAGCAATGAGTTGATTATTCTATTATATATGAGTAGGTGAAAAAATCACTGGGGACCTACAAGGAAATATGCCAATAAATTTAAACAATTTAATACACAAGCCTAAAACACAATGTCGCTTGGATTTTGAAATCGACGACAACCCTTCATGTTGATTTCACTTCCAAAATAAAAGAAAATGGACTTCAGCTTCTACTACTCTGAAGTCTGAACCAAAAGCACAGGAGCGTCACATCCATCAAACAGAAGCCATAATCAGGCATGGATATAGAGGTGTAAATTATTCAATGAAACTACAACACTATACCAATAAAAAGTTAATTCAGTTAGTATTTTCTTCATCGTCTAAATTTAGTGGGGTTGGAGAACTGTATGTTTAACTTTGGTTGAGTTTGGTTGATTACAAACAAGACAAAAAAAAAAGTAAATTACCAAGTAGTTAATGAAGTTAACCACAATATGTAAGATGAGTTGACTGCCCAGTGCTCAAACTTTGACAGGTTTGCTGATGTTAAATTACTTATCATCACAAAAAAAAAGTAAAAAAACAAAATATACAAGTTATGGGCAGTGGGTGGGTGGCTGAGTTAAACAGGATCTTTTTATATTTTAATTAGATTCTATTATATTTTAGTACGTTAAAAAAATATATATGCAATACTTGGAAGGAAATATACCTATTTGCTTAGACCATTTAATACATAAGCATAAACTAGAATGCTTCTTGGATTATGACACCAAAGCCAACATAGATTTCATGTTGATTTCACTTCCAGAACAAAAGAAAATAGCTTCAGTTCCCTCAACTTTGCACCAAAAGAGCTGATTGTTACTTTCATCCAACAGAAGCCATGCTCAGACATGGTCATAGAAGTAATTATTCAACTAAAACTGCAAAAAATAAAACTAAACCAATCCCAACCCAAAATAATGTTTTCCATTATCCTTCCAATTCAATTGGGTTGAAAAAACTCTATTTGCAAACCAAAGAGAAAAGAAAACCCAACGTTGTGCAAGATCATGCTCAAGGAGGGGCAAATAAACAAGTCAGTAGATGCTAACTAACTTATCGTCACAAGAAATCACTGAAAGCTGCAGCTAATCATGTTCATTGTTAGTGGGCAACAACTAATTAATATCTGATCCTCCACAGTTGCAAATATCAGAACTGACGAGGATTGTATTTACCTGGAATCAGCTGTCTCATTTTGAACGGGTTTTGCTAATTCATAAGCACCAGAATCGACCTCCATAGGGTTCCTCCTCGACCACTGCTGATGCTGCTGATATTGATGCTGGGACTGCGGGTTCGGTTGCCTGGTCACTTGGCTCCGCTGCACATACTGCGGTTGTTGCTGAGGATTCCTCGGGTAAAACCCAGGGTTTGATCCCCCGCTACCTCCTCGCCCGTTACCCATGCCAGGAGGAGGAAACCTACCTCGAGGATTCATCTCACTTTCCTAAGCGACTCACCCACGCTAAGACCGACGAATCAAAGAACAATTTCCCAAGATCTCTCCAACAACAAAAAAAACAAGAGCACAAGAGACTGTAAAAATGGAGAAGCTGCTGCTACTAAATCTAGGGTTTAGAGATCGGGGGAAGATCGAAATGAGCGAAATAAGAGAGAGAATATCGTCGATTCGAGATTTTCAACATGATTTGAGCGAAATATGGATTCAGCAACTAGAATTTACTGAGTGAATAAAAACCGGAAGTCCGCTCCAACGCAGCACAAACTCGAGCAGGAAGAGAATGAGGAGGATGGCTTTGGGAGTTTCGCGTTGCTGACTTGCTAGGGCAATTATACAGTAGAATTACGGAAAGCACCGAAGTTTTTCACATACCAGTAAGATAAACGGCAAAAGTCTGGTATTTCTGATTTGCGAGTTACATTTAAAAGAAAAATTTTATAAATATTTGAAATTAATTCTTGAATATTTAGGAGATAATTGATCCCCTTGCCACGTTAAGATAAGAGCAACTCTAATGTATATCCTATTACACCATTTTAATAA
>JBBPFQ011440448.1:0-18402 GCA_037974815.1 Kaempferia elegans | reverse complement strand
ACAAAACTCAACCATCCAATTCTTTATCATGAGTGTGCACCGAATGGATATTCAAATTAATATATATAGAGAATAATTAGGTTACTTAAAGTTAAAAAATTATTATAATTTTTTAAAATTTATAACTAATCTATAATATTTTTTTGAGTCCATAGATGGTTGGGTGGGAGGAGCTCGGATCCTCTGGACCAGGGATGGACCAGGGATTCCTTGTCCAGAGGATCCGAGCTGGGGTGGGAGGCGAATGCCTTTTGGTCCTGCAGTCATGTCCGCTCTGGGTCGGGATTTATTTATTTTAAACGTAGAAGTAGTCGTGGGGAAATCTTTTTATTTGTGAAAATTTTCAAATATAAAAATTTACTAATCTTGAAGGTAGAAGATTTTCCTTAAATCCAAAAGTGCACGCACTCATATGCTACCTCTAGAATATTTATCCTCAAATCGTTGAGCGTCAAACTCTGATCATTTTATTTATTTCCCTATATGCTTTACCCTACACTATGCCTATGGAGACAACTTTAATAGCGTTCTTGTGATTATAGATAGTTTCTCAAAGTAAACAACTTTGCATTCTTGTCCATCAATTAAACAATGGTTTAATATCAGTATGTGCTTATTTATGAATTATATAGCTGACATAAGGTATTCAAGCCTTCATTCTTCGGACCACAATCACTGAATTATTTCTGGTCCAATGCACAATACCCGTTGGATCATATTAAGAGAGGATCATTACTTAATTCTTACCTCCGATTCAACAGGTGTTATGCATTGGACCAGCAATCATCCAGTAATTGTGGTCCGTATCTGGACTGCAAGCCTTCGCCAGATTAACCCTGGGAGTGAAAAATCTGACGCTATGAAAGCTTCCTACCCGCGATTATAGTCTCTATGTTTGCAGCCATTAGCCGAATTCCTATTACAAACCTTCTTTGATTTTTTGACATTACAAGCTATTTGGCAGAGCAATGATTAAAAATGTCACTGGATAAATTTGGCAGAGCTATTGTTTTTCTCATTAAAATGTACCGTAAGAGGAAAAAAGCAAGCTTGACTCATGAATTTGCCCACAATTTAATGATAAATATTTGGTGTTTGGTTAATATATGGCCAGAGTCAAAACTCTGATAATATATTTCAATCATCCCCCAACCTGTGAGATCATCACATGTCACTCCAACAATTTCTCCTCTTAGTAATTGATTTGTTTTAAACCTAATTAAGAAATTTATCAACAAATATTTACTGAAAAAAGAACACGATTTGTCCATACGTAATTCAGAGGAAATTACATGGATGGAAGAAACAAATCAATTATGGGTTCAATAAATGTAGCATTCGATGAACAAAGTTCTTAAACTTCTCAAGATATTTGACAGATTAAAGTGACTTAGTAATATAATCTATATACTTTCCAATACCCAATTGTCATCCGTGATACAGAGTAAACTGATAATTTTAGAGTCTTTCAATAAAACATTAGTTAGTTCAACAATCAGCTACATGATGGAGGTCAAATATTATAGATTTAGCGGATTATCTTGTATAATAGCACTACATACAAGTTGCATAGTATAATTGAATTTGAACCACATTAATCACCAATCATCTCATCTTCACATAGCTCATCTAGATCAACCATCACATCACAGTCAGCAGCATCCTCTGATTCATTCAAACTGTGTTCTTGTGTAGCCTAGAAATGATGAAACGTTTAGCATATGAATCAACAATTATTGGAAGGATAGACCTTATTTAAAACTGAAAATAAGCAGTTTGTAGTAACAAAAGAATCTCTGCCTAATGATGCTGGTACCACATTTCATTTGCGAATTTCCATCAGGCTTTAGATGCAAGCCATTACATATAGTAGGTTAATCTTATAAAAAAAGACCAGCTCCACATTGGCTCGTATCATGCCTGGAAGGGTTAAATATTTTGATCCTGAAATTGCACAAGCCACATAATCCAAATTGAATCCTGGTAATTTCTCAGTTGAACACCCCTATGTCGGAATAGGACTTAAAGAATTCCGACCAGTATATTTAAAATTGGCTATCATATTACATAATTCCTAGTTTTCAGTTGGAGCATGGATCAGGAATGGACACATTTCATCCATTGGCATTCCAACCTGATCAAATGTTGGACAAAAGGCAGTTTCACTGCTTAATGAGATAGCTAGAGAAACAATGATCTCAAAAAGCCATCACTCAGGAGCATAGTAAGGATTGTGCCCAATGAAGTGTAAGTAGATTTATTCACACTAAGTTAATTGATCCGATTAGTGCATGCAACAAGACAATAGATGTCTTTAATTTTGAAAAGCACTGGTTGATTCTTCATCTGCATTTGATCTTTACCAACAAAACAACATAGGCTGAACTTTGATGGGAATGTAATGAAGAATAGAGGGACAAAACAATGTCTAAGACTCATTGTTAATTAGTTAATGCTAGTAACATACGATTTAAAATGCCACGGATGAAGTCTCATTGCGGTGGAAGAAAGAAAAAATAAAGAAGGAAAAGGAGAAAGAAATGAAGAGTATTAGGGATGGGAAGAGCAGAAGGATGAGAGAGGCAAGGGCTCTTCTTGTTTTGTCTACTTGAAAGAAGAGGAAAGGAGAGGAATTAAGAGAACATTGACAATTTTAACTCTTTAATCTTGTCATTCCTAAACATGTAAGGTTAAACTAGTCTTTTCAATACTTCTTCACTTATTCTCCTCTATTTCACTCACTTTTAGAAGCCACTGAAAATATGGAAAAGAGAGCTAAATTGTTCCTTTCTTTTCTCTAGCTTTTTATTCTTCCACCCATGTAGACAAGGGAAACGATTGCTTTATCGCATCCATTCCCTCTGTTTGGAGTACCTTCCTCTCAAGTAGACAGTGTTCAAGAACCTCAGAAGAAGGTATGGAGTGTGCAAGTCATCACAAAGAGAATAAAGGAAATGTTCCACATATTAGAGATAGAGGCCAAATGATCCTAAAAGACAGGGTAATAGCTAGGTTATGTTTACATACCCACAAAAACTCAAAGAGTTAATAACAAAGTAAATTTACAATTGGAAGGCCTTTAATAGAACTAATCTAAGTACCAGTACAAAGAGTTACCTTGGACTCTTGGAGTTCCGAAACCACATTTAAAAGCCTTCGGTACTGATCTCTAGCTTCTGGATATTGGACCATGGACTTAACCCTCGCAAGTGCCTTCTCCAGCCTAGCCTCCGTCTGTTTTCTGCCTACATGCAGGAAATCATACTCATCCTCGTTCGCTGGTTGGCATTGCATGCTAGTGCCCTCCAAAGCGCCTTCAGATCGAAAGCCACGTAGCCCACTTCCTTTACGCCTCCATCTCAGTATGACTTTCTCTAAAATTCCTACTGTCCACACAATTTTTTTGTACCGTTTCCTCACTTGATGACCGCGTACATGAGCCTATTCATCAATACAAAGGAAAGAAACATATAACCAAGAAAAATAACCTTCTGGTTAAAGATTCAGAAACTTGTAAAAATTTGACTTCAGATCCATGAATATTATATATTTATATACTAAATCAGAATGCCCTGATTAGTCTTTGCCGAGCTAATGATCATTGATTTCCAATAAAACAAAAAACAAAGAAAACATGTTTAAACAAAACAAATTGACGGTCATGCACGACCAAGGATACTCTAAATTATTGTGAAACCAAGGACAACCTCATTAAAAGTCCTTAGTTAATTGGTACAAAATTGTAGAGCAAAGAAAAATATTCACTAAATAACTTAAGATTCTGCTGAGACTTGTATCCCATGCGGTTAGACATCCAAAGTATATCCTTCTGTTAAGGGACCAATCCTCCATGTATCCATGTATATTAAAAAAGGGGAAAATATAATATAATTTGCTAAGATAGATTGTTTGGTTAGAAAGACTTCCTGACAAAAAAGAGTTACCGTCACCATAAACTGTTGTTCAGCCATTGAGCCTTTATATTGCAGCATAAATTCAGATATCAGTTAATAACTTGCACTCCACACTTTAACTGTCCTGAATTATACTGAGACCGGTTAGCCTAATCATGTTCATTGTGCAAAATGAGATTTCAAACCTTAACAAGGAAAACTTAGCCAATCAAAGGTCTGTCAGCTGAGATGTAACAACAATAGGATAGGGTGTGCAACAATGTATTTGAATCAGACTGCAATATAAGTGAGGTCATGAGATCCCCATGGAAGACAACCAGATTTCTCCACATCTATAACCTCCACGAGTAAGCTATCAGGGATAAAACAAATGAGTTGGCAAGAAATGGCTCTCATAAAGATGGTCAGCCGACAACAAGGCAAATTAGATAATTTTTTCTCTTTTCTTTTAATTCTTTTGGATAATGCAAGAGTGCAGGCCTACAATTATTCTCTAGCACGTATTGATTCATCGATGTTCTTGGATGATAGCATATAATTCCTCTGCAGATTAGAAGTTGAAAGATGGTCTTCAATTAAGCTTCAGTCAATTTCTGCAAGAACAAGTGCATGCACATATTTCTTGTAGATGTACAAATACTTTGTGAATGTGACGAATATACTGAAAGCATGCTGATGGTACATTTGGGACATGGTAGTTTTGCTATATTCTGGAACAAAATAAAAATTATTTAATTTAGGGGTTTAAAGTTGATCTAGTAACCTCATTTTGAGGTTAGCAGTTAGTTGGATGTTAAACTTGATGGTCAGTATCATGGTTAGGTGGGCTCAAAAGCAACTCAAATGAGGGATCGAAAGGGGGACTTAAAGCAGATTTAAATTGGAAGTTTTATGATTGAACAAAAATTAACCAAAATGAACCAGTTCAATAGATTAATTAAATTGGGATTAGATTTGAGGTATTAAGATTATCTATACTCTGTAATTCTTTACCTAACCCTAATTGCACTCGCACTTGAAGCCAACTCTTCCTTTGTCTGTGGAATATCGCCTCCCGCTTCTACTAGTTGCTTCGCCAATGCCACCCTCCAACAAACCTGCATCGGCTAACCTGACATCGCACCTGAACCCTGCCCACTACTCATTGTGTATTCGTGCTCACAGCCCAGTGCCATAGCACCCTGGTGCACAACACCAACTGCTCAACCATGCTGCATTCTCGTGCATGCAGCCAATATTGTCATGCAACTGCAAGAACCTACCACTGTTCAATGCCACCACACGCCCAAACTGTAGCTTGGCATTGTCATCCCTCTGTCATCCAATGACACCAGCTACATCAAAAACCAGTTCACATCAGGCACAGGAGCTGCAATTGAATCATTCTTTTCCCTAAGCAGTAGCAACCTTGTTCCCTTATAAATTTGTGGTGAGTCCCCATGGTAACTTATTTTATGCCTACTTGTTTATTGTTCAAACATTGTTGGTTGAATTCTATTAACTCCTATTGTACATGTACATCATGCTAGTTAAGCTTGTAAGTTGTTTGTGTTGGATTGCATGTTTCTTTATAAAATGCTGTTTTGTTAGTATATATGCATTATGTTGTTCATGTTGGTTAGCTATTGTTAACTTGGTGTTAACATGCTAAACTAGTCTAGAACTTGATGGTTAAATGATATTTCTAATGGATGCAACTAATATAGCAGACGCCATATTTTGGATAATGCCTTGGCCAAATAGGAGGATGATAGAACCATAGGAGGATGATAGACCTTATAACACTGTATAATGTATACACAGGTTTAATATCACCTCGTTTGTGCTTGGCCTGTCAACTAATGTGATATGTCGAATGCACCGTGCTTAGGCTACATTTGGAAGTCGTGCATGTGGTGGAGAATAACATGCACCACCCTCTACTGCAAAATTTGAGTGTATGGATTTATGCCCATTAGATGGGTCCAAATTCACTCATTCATTGGTGATTACCAGTGAACCGGTGTATGATATTTTCTAGTAGTTTGTAGTTATTTATTTTATAATTCAGGGCATGACATGGTATCTTTGATATTATATCTTATTTTCATTCATCAAATTGCTTGACTTGATGAGTTTTCACTGCTGATTTTTTTGCTTGCTACTCCAAGACCACACGGGGAAGCTATTCTAGGTTTGGGTAGCTTAAAGTTTGACACATGTTAGGTGGACGTTCTAAGGACACTTTGCAACATATTTCATAAATTTTTGAATTTTATGTTTTACATTATCATTTATTTCTTATTACATACTTAGTATTCTTTTCTTTATAAGTCAATGTTAATGTCACTTTCACTAACTGCTAGTAAAGTAAGAACTTTATAGTTAATCTGTCGTTTATTAGTTTATTTGTCATGAGTAATATAAGTACTTATATTAATGATGAAAGTTTATTTTTCTTGTGGTTTTATGTAATGAGAAGTTTTGTTGACCAAGCATCTACAATGGCAAATTATTGCTTAGACATCTTGGTTACCACACCATGCCTACTTGGGGTCTGCCAAGTTTTATGGTAATTGATTGCAAGCAATGTCATCGCCATAATCATCACATTCAGTTGAGTAATCGAGCTCTATACAAGGTACTACTGATAATAATATTTAAATTTATTAAATTACTTCTAATTTACAGCATCATGAAGATAATGATAATCAATCGCAGCTATTGGGTCAGTCATGGAAGTTATGCCTCCATGGACTCTATAAAAGGTATTGCTAACAATATTCAAACCCATTAAATTATTTTTAAATTGCACCATCATCATCATGAATTATATTATCCCTCAAATTTTTTTTTGACAATCCAAGTATCCAAACACTTACAAACTCAACTAATCCTATAGGTGGGCGGCCTTCTCCCATTTCGCCCACCGGGTAAATCCGGTAGCACAAGCAGCTCGTCGCCCAACCAACATCCCAGATTTTTCATCGCACGGGAGGAAAATGTCTTCTAGTGCTCCGTGGCTGGAATTCGAACCGTGGGTGCTTGGTGAGTCTGTTGAACTCCTTGCCGCTGCAATATGTCTGGGGGCCTATATTATTCCTCAATTGAACTTTATCAAGGCATTGGTAAATCAATTTAAATGTTGTTAACTAGATTTATTTTGTCTCCCTCAACCCATAATAGCTTCAACTCAAATTGATTTTCCTGGTCAAACTATTAACTAAATTGAGACTATTTAAACATATTTGTACCACCATTTTAATCTATTCTCTTGCAACTAAAGGAACTATAAATACAAGATACCACTCTTAGATAGATTATTCCTTACTTCGTCATCATGATAAATTTGCGTATTCTATCTTAACATCTTTACCCTAAACTATATGCATTGTTTTCCAAAATCTCAACAATTTAATTCATATACCATCATGACAACACAAAACTCTAGAAACTCTTCATATCTGACCATTCATTATTTATATTACTAAAGATATCTTCATTATTATCAAGTTTTTGTTGAAGAATAGATCCAAGGTATCTAAAATTCTTTCTAACAAGACACTCATGTCCTACCTTTTCTTATGCACTGCTAAGAGTGTAAATGGAGAATACAAAATTGAACCACAAAGATAATGAGAACGAAATAATAGCAGAAATTCCACGTGTACAAAATGCATGAGCAATGAGATCAATAAAGGGCAACAGACCTGGATCTTGACTATCCGTTGCCTAGTAATTAAGAACTCTTTTCTCCTTTTCCATCCTCTGAACTTGTTTTGTATACGAATGGCAGCATCATGTTCATACAATCCTGAGTTCTGTGACTTGACTGTTAGGAGGGAAATCGCATGTTCCTCTGATATTTCTGTGTTGTCATCTCCATACTCAGCAAATTTCTTCCTGTGAAATGAATGCATTCTAAAAACTTGATAGATGCGAGCTGCAGCCTGAGAAGCATTGCGAACAGCACTCAGTGAGTCCTTCAATGACAGTTCAGCCTGGGTGTCTCCATCAGCAACCTCAGGGGCATTGGGTTGAGAAACATCTTCATCACCTATGAAGCTAGTAAAGTCTGAATCACTAGCCTTTGGGTCTATAGTGAGAACAGAAAGATGGCTAGTCAAAGATGACTCTGCAAGAAATCCAGCAATGCCTTTGTGGCCATTTGCAGATGCTAAATCTGCAGGTGTTCTTCCAGAAGGAAACTCAGGGGTAGGATCTGTCAACAAACCAGGTCCTGCACCCATTGCAACAAGGGCACAAATTGTACGCTCCCTAAAACATTAGAAAACAAGTATTGCAGTTGTTAATGGTAGACAAATAACAACTACTAGTCACAATATATATATATATATGCCACTAACCTGCCACAAGATGCTGCCCAGTGAAGGGCAGTCCACCCATGTGTATCTCTGAAATTGATATTCACACCGGCAGTCACTGTTGGTTTTATAGCCCAATCATAACCAAGGGCAGCTGCTAGATGCAGGACGCCTTGCCCTTCCTCATCCCACACATTTGGGCCTTTGCTATCTTCAGACACTTTGTGTAGAAGCCAAGCATGCAATTTTTCTCGCAATAAAGCCTCAAGTAAATGATCCTTTGCATTATCAGCAGAGAAGCTCTTTTCTTTACTCATCTTAAGCAGAGTTGACCACTCATCAGCACCTTCCATCATTGCACTTATCTTACTTCTTAATTCAACTTTCTCTGCAAGCATCTCTGCATGCTTTTGGCAATCTAGTGGTCCTAGAGTCAACAGCTTATCAAGACGTATAAGAAGATTTATTTCAGTTGATTTATTATTTCCAGAATTCATATTCTCAACATGGGAGGAATCACAGTCACGAAATTCAAATTCCCTCACTTCACTACAAGCCAACCTGTTGGAACATGTAACATAAAAAGGAACCCTCCCAGATTTGTATGGCGGAGCATGGCAACGAAGAATTCCATCTCCAACAACCTCAGCTGAAACTTCCACTTCCCCAAACATGCACGACCATTTACATTTTCCAAAATCTTTATTCTTCAAGAATGTCCCAGTAATTAAAACCTTCATAAAGAATGACAAAGGGATGAAAACAAGTGCACTACCAAAACTAAAACCATGATATGGCTTAATCAGGTAGAGGACACATGTGCGTGTCCATACCTCAACACATTAACTAAGTAACGAACTAAATAGACAGACTTTGAGTTAGAAATACCTTAGTTTCAGAGCCAGCATATGCCCAGTTTGGAGAGAAATCAATTATACTGAAAAGCTGATCTTGTGAAAGTGAGGGCATTATATATGCATCTAAATGCTCATGATTTGAAATACTAGAATCTTCAGCTATATTGTCACTGCCACCAGCACTCCAGTAGGCTCCAGAATTGGATTTTGTATGTGATTCATCAACTTCTCCTAGTTCTTTGCTCATCCATTTTGAGAAGCTATCATACTTTTTTAGGCCTTCTCCTTCTAAACTGGAGAAGTCCAATGATATTTGCTTCAAAAGGGGAGTGCCGTCAGCATTTCCATACACAGATGTCTCATTATCCACATTAATATTTGGTATAACAGCAGAATCTGAGTTAACAGTTGAAAGCTGCGATAGAAATACTAAAAATCAGACATTAATATCAGCCATAATAATGCCTACAAAACTATGGGGTTCACAAAAGCTGCAGTGGAAATCTGCAACAGGACCTAAAAAAATCAGTCATTTTATCAGCGAGGGGAACTGCCTATATGTTTGAACTTCTCAACAGAAGAAAAGCCAAGGGAAATAAATTTTCAAGAGGAAGATATGCATACAAGGAGCGCATAGTACATAAAGCCCATTAATACAGACTAAATAATCACAGATAGGAAAACAAGGATAATAGAGAAAGTACCTGCGATGCTTTACCCAACAAAGCAGATACATCTTGGTTGTTGCTAAGATTTTCAGCATATGGATTCCCATATATTGAAAGTTCAACCCTACTGTCGCTTTGCCCCATTACAGGCTCTGTAAAACGAAGGGATGACTGAAAACTTGGCATCTCTAATGTTCTGGCACTGTTTCCCGAGACTTCATCCCATGATGTTGGATCAAGTTGTAATTTAGACCCCTTGAATGCTAATCGAAGGTCTATTTCATCCAATATATCCTCTTGAACAGAGTGACATTGTTTATTATCTATTACCTGAAAACTGCCTGGAAGGTTTTGGACAGTGTTTTGCTCAGAAGTTTTCCCTTAGGCAATCTAACCAAAACATATTGAAAAAACTCATGCTTACTATGACTATCCATGGAGGGATCTGGAACACAAGGGTCCGAGAATTGAGCGCTCATCTGTTGTCCAGCACCATACTGCTGCATCTTAGTGAAAGTGTGGTATCTGGAACTTGTTTGATAATTATCTGCTGCATCGAATTTCGCTTTAGAAACACTGAAAGAAAAAGTGCATGATTGAAGTACGAATCAGCAAATCTATACTACCTATAAGATGATGCATAACAGCTCAAATTTTGGGCTTATTATACCTGATTCAGTATCCTCATATTCTGATGTAAGTGCACTGTTGTGGCTCTCAGCATCTGTTGCTTGGGAAGGCATCTGATTGTAACTTATGATAGAATTTGAATGAACAGGACTATCTATAGGATTAACTGGGGGAGTTTCTTCAGAATCTCTAGACCGGCTGAAGTTTGGTTTATGACCCTGGAAAATTATGATGGACAAAAGTGAAATGATAATCATCAAATGAGCAGCTATGCATTATTTCACAGTAGAAAGAAACATAATGACTATATATTCAAGGAACCAACAGGAAGGTTCCTTTGAATTATTTGTGCTGTGCTGGTAGTAGAATTTGTTTTCATTAGTGAATTTTCAAATTCCTCAACCCTGTAAATGCATTCACTATAATTTATGGCATTTGAAAATACTCACAAATCAATCATTAGCAAATAACAACTTATACATACGAGTATACATCGAGATGAAGATAACAATGTAAGGAAAGATGAAGATAACTAGATATGACATAAAAAATGTGGAAGGCCAAGAAAGCCTAATCCAACCCAAAATGCTAAGGATCACCTTAATTAACTACCGTGAGTAAGTAGCCTATTTCTCTCTCAACAAGCCCCCTCAACTGAGTCCAACTAAGTGACAACCCCATGATAAGAGTTTGTAGTACAAAATCAAATTTTAAATGATATATATAATTCTTTGTGATTAATTTAATGGAGTATCTAATGATATATTGTTGGAAATATCATGTGTATGGATTAGCAAAATTATCATATTGTTAATTAACTTGAAAAATCATGTAATTGATTAACTAGGCATAAAGAGAAGACTATGATCTGATCAATGGGAATTATATGCATTGGTCACATCAACATGGTTCTCCTTTGTTATATGGAACTAGTTTTATTCAAGCTATATGCTCTTCTTCTAGATTTGAGTTGCCAAAGTTAAATGGGGCAGTTCTAAACCCGTACGGGTTAATTATGCCCGTAGCCTAGCCTTAGACAAAAGATGCTTGCTGAATGAGATGTCTGAAATGACCAAGCTGTGGCTACATATATCTGTTTGTGCACAACAATAACCGCACTATCTGAGACAGAAAAACTAAATGTCCCATCTTGTTGAAGCTGGATGTTAGGTGCTTCCATAGAAACTGAAAGTTTAATGTGCTACAAAGTTGCTGGTTCCTACAGACCTTCACATATAGTTAATGATGAACTTGCTGATTTTTTATTTTCAATCCTTCCTTCTGTATAGACTGTTATATATATAGTTTCCTTTCAAATGGTATAGCTCATAGTTGAGAATTTTTATTGAAGGGAGGTAATTCAGGACATACATATACATAGCTTTTCCAGAATACATGAATTTACTTACCTTGTGTCGAAAAAAGGTCTCCTATATCCACAATTAATAAAGTAAAGATACAGGTCTTATGAAAATGCCATTATGATAGATATTTAACAAGGGTAAACAATAATCAAGAAAAGGACATTTATAAAAAAAACAACAACAAAGTAATCTAAAGGCAACAATTAGATGAAGTATTACATGAATTTACTTACCTTGTGCCAAAAAAAGGTCTCATATATCCACAATTAATAAAGTAAAGATACAGGTCTCATGAAAACGCCACTATGATAGATATTTAACCAGGGCAAACAATAATCAAGAAAAGGACATTTATAAAATAAAATAAAATAAACAACAACAAAGTAATATAAAGGCAACAATTAGATGAAGTTGATTACAACCTTGACTTCAAGATAGTGAACGAGAACAATGTGCATTAAGTCCCTGAAACAGAAGATACATCAACAAAAAGATATTGTCAGTAATTATGTTCCTAGCAAAATAAACAAACAAGCAATCATGTATTTCGACATTACAAATAAACATAGGATAGAAGAATTGTTTGTGATGAAAATCACATGAGAACTTTTCTTTTTTACTTTTGAGAAACATGATTCTGCTTTAGTTATATCTGTCATCTTTCATGTCATGATAAATTTTCCTTCAAGGAAACACATTTTGTCATATTATCATCAATTGAAGCAACACCTAATTGGTTTCGGAAATCAATATTTTTTTATTTCTTTCTAGTATCTTCACTTAGCCATCTTAGCACTCTAATCTCTGGCACATTGACATTTTTTAGTTATAGGTAAAAAAATAAAACAACTATGTTTACTGATAAATAAAATATAATTATGACCACAACTAAATTATATTAATGATATTACAATTAGTAGTTACACTATTTTTGATTAATTTTTCTATCATGAACCCCCATTTATTCTGAACCATTAAAATATTATATTCAAAGAATATGCTGATTTATAAATTTCCAGAGCCGACAACCCCATATTGACAACCATATTCTTTGAAACAAGTGATACAAACTCTTTTTAATCAGTATAATTAATTATATAAAAAAGATAACCAAATTCACAAAGGTAATATATTAGTGTATTTAAAATGTTGATTTGCTGATGCCAAGTTAGCATGCCATTCTTATATTTTATTAAGGTTCAGTTTAGCCTTATAGTGTTGTCAAACATAGAAGATTGCATGGATGTTCTTTTCTTGACCAACACAGTTATGCCCTCCCAATCCACAAGTTCAACATCTTCCAAGTTATGTTGTTATTTATGATTGCCTAGAGCCCACTTGAGAATTTTGGGGATTCATCCTACGTGTACATAAGTATATTGATGCTTGGACAAAACATAATATGGAAATAACAGAAACATTTAGTATTTATAGATATAAATCCAGTATCTATCATGTATTTAGATCAAGTGCATTTTTACATGAATATAAGACCAGCAAGAATTAGGCAGATATACCATATTGCCACACCTTCCAAGCCATACAAATTTGCAGTAAAACTTCCAACAGATAAAGTTTGCTAACATGACAGTATATTTCATATTTGAACTTAACTTTAATTGGTCAAACCACCCTAAAGAACTCTCAAAAAACCAGGAAATACATAGCTGATTACCACCATTAAGCAATCAGATATTGATGGCACATTGTAGAGTAGATAGGAGTTGACAACATCGATACCATTTCCAATAAAATATAACAGCTTCCCTAGTGAGCATTTGGTTCCAGGTTTCTTGTCTACCAAAGAATAATAATCAATTCACCTCCTGTGGGCACAAACGCCATCCTCATAAACACATACTGGTTACTTCACAAGATTCTACCCCACAGGAGGTATAAGAGCTAGTGGCTACAATATCAACTTTTTTTAATAATTGTATTAGTTGGTTCACTTCGTACACGTGTATTCATCAAATACAAAATAATTTCTCATAGAAACTTGTACATGTACCTACAAGAAACCTTCAACCTATGGACAGTGATATTCCTGAAAATTAAGAATATGTAACAAGATATTCTGTGAAGCTTGGTATGTTAAAATGTCAAACTTTACAATATACCAGATGGACTAAAATAAAACTAAAATGCTATGATAAGTGCAATCACTAAAAAAGCAAAGACTAAAAATAATCACTAAAGTGGAAAGTGTATTAAAGAAAGGAAGGTTTGTGCAACAACTCACTCTTCCAGCATCCAATAACTTCGTCTTTGGAAATTTTCATTCTCTTCTCCATGAGCATAGTAGCAATGAAGCACATCAATACTTCCTGCCTGAAATTGAGTCCCATAATGAAATGATACAACACTCAACTCTATAGCAATCTTAAATAATGACTGAAACACAAATTTAGAAACAAAGATGTATTCAACCATGGTTCATTACTTTCACGGTTTCACCTAAATTTCATATAGTTTAATCAGGTGTCAAAATTTTATATTCAAAGCAAAGATACCAACAATGCACCGGATCCCATAACAAGAACATGAACAATGACAAGCTTTAGGTAAATTTTGTCAGATTGAAGATCAAATAATAGGTTGTGTATAGGTCAAAAATAATATGTCACATACTGTGAAGTGTTAAAATCTCATAAGTACATGAGAAAAAAGAGGCTCTGTTAGAGGCCAACTAATGAACTACATTGCATGCCTGACCAGTATCACTTACTTTCAGCCTCTCATGAGCTTCTCTCACAGTCTTCCCATCTTTTTTCTTTCTCCAATTATGGCCATCCTTCCTAAAATATCTCAGTACTTTACGATCAAAAAGAAAAAGAGATCCACCTGGAACAAAAACATGATACACCTGTTGTTCTTGCAAAAGAAACAAATACACAAGAAATTTGAAAACAAATACAACTACCAAACAATTGGTAGCTGAACCAAAATACATCTGAAGCAATTATTCAAGTTAACCTAGAAGGAAAAAAAACACATTTTTCTGTAATTAGCAGCAGAGGATTATACTAGATGGCTTATTTGGTGGTTCCGGTGCAATACGAAAATTCTGATGGTTCCGGAGTATTTCACAAATTTCAGCTGGACGTAACCAGCGATGTTGTGCTTCCAAAAGTATTTGCTCCATATCTGTTCATATATAAGAATACTCCAGATAAGCAAATAAGAAGTATTTAGAGTGTTAAAAAAAGTATGTAGTAAATTGGGCAAAAATCAAAGGGGTATTGCTTTTTATCTAAACCATCAAAAAAGTGCCTCATTTTGATTTATAACAAAGGTGATGTTCCTAAATTTTCCCCTCTTCACTGTCCCCCCTCGTGCAGGAGTATAGCCCTCATCCACACCTATTGATCCCCTCCTTTCCCTACATTGCCAGCTCCTTTACTTTCACCTTGGACACGCCAACATCAAGCACCAGAACTAGCGGAAAAAGGGCATAGTTGCAAAGGACCTTATGTGATAGCTATGCGATGGCCGCGACCTTGTGCATGTTGACCACAAACACGTGTGGGGATAGAGACATCATATGAGGGACATCGTATGACAGTAGCAACCTCGTGTGTGGCATCCGTGACCTCACATGTAGAAGTTGTGACCTTGTGCATGGAGGTTGCAATCTCATGCATAGCGGCCACAACCTCCTTGCACACAACAGATATCAGTTTGGATATGAGGGGCACCATTTTGAATGTTTGACATTGGCAAATAAGAGGGGCATTGAGGTGCTCGACGTCGGCAAATAGGAGAGGTTATTTGGGAATAAGGGCATCCCTTTGATAAAAAAATTAAATTGAAGTGTTGTTTCAATGGTTCAGATAAATAATATTAGGTGCCGTTTTATTTTTATTTCCCTTAGTAAATAAGCAAATTTCATAAAGCAAATGAACTTGGGGGCACATGTTTAAAACTTGAAATAAACATTTTTAGAAAAAAAAAAAAATCCAAATCTATGTCAAGAATTTTAGACCTACATAGAACGAACAGATATCTGCTGAATATTCAGATCCAACTACTAGAGTACAAACAGTGGACTGATGCACTAATCATTCAAACCTATTGAACGTTCAAGAAAAGTACCCTTCCTTTAACAAAAAAGAAATTAGTGTAAAGAGAAGAAAAATTGATTAAAATTCATATTTTCTGGAAAAAAAAAAACTTGTATAACAATCATCTCATAAGTTGCATCACCTCAAAATTTCACAAAGAAGTCACAAGAAGGAGATTCCCACGATAATAAAACAGGTTGTGTTCCCCAACTATGTCAGAAACAATCTGTATCTCCAACTATTGAGAGCGAGAAAGAAAAATAGGCAACAAACTAAATCCTGCAAGTAAATATTAAAAGCATTTTCCCCATGATATATCACAAATAAGAGAAACAGCGACCCCAAGCGCACGAGACAAAGAAAACTCAAAAGGATGAAAAACAAATAAATAAATTCTCACCCAATTGAGGAGTCAATGAAAACCGCCTCGCCTCCGCCATCAATTATTCACATAAGTGTATGGGACCTAATTCGAAAACCCCACCGCTTCTAGCATCAGAATCGGAATCGCTGGAGTCGATCGCTGAGGCAGAAGCACCGTCGAATCGCAGCAGTCCAGAAGCTTAGCAACGCGATCAATCGACAAATCTTTCCAAAGGGATAAATTTGCTTGAGACAGGAGGAATCTACGAAAGAAATCGATTTTTCTTTTTCACTTCGAGTGGAGATGGCGCTGTGACAAAAGGGAAAGGGGGCGAGGAAGACGACACGTTGATCTCCGCAGCGCCCGTGACCTTGGCCGCACAATTTCGAGCGTTCGATATTCCGTCCCTCACGGCGTCAAGAAACCGTAGCCGAGACCGCACGAGAATGACGTCGGCAAATGGATAGGCGAAGGACACGGACGGCGGATCGAACAGCCGTGTGGGAGATGGAGAAGGAGGAATAAGGCGGAATTGGAGAGAGAGGGGGAGGAAATAATAAATTCCTATAAATGCATTGGGGATAGAATCGTGATACTGGATATTTGAGTTTCTTCGGGGCGGTGCGATGGTTAATGTATGAAAGGTTGTCATATGAGGTCTAGAGGTCGAAACTCGACGTGCCCGAGCATATACCTCCCTCATATCTTAACCATTTGCACTTATGGCTAGTAGCCACCCGTGATTTATCTCCTACGTGTTAGTTTAGGGACGGATTGACGGGGCCGCTGGGGGAGAGTGATTTCACCTTTTATCACGTGATACTGGATAATTGTCTTGATACTAATATTTATTAGTCATCTCTTCTCTCTATCGTATTGTCTACGGATGGATTGACGGTGAGTAAATTAAGTTTTTTTAATGTATACCGGATGATAATTTGATGTACTTCTGCTGTATTATATTTCCGAGATGGTGATAATAATAATAAAAAAAATAAGCTAAAAGTGAATGGCTCAGCTAATTTAATACCCTTAGTTAAGCATCCTATTTAAAAGAAAAAACCCTATAAATATATTGTAATTAAAAATTAAAATATGGATACAAATTCTACCATGTGATGACAAAAAGCGATTTACTCATCTTAACACCTCTGTCAATCTGTTAACATGGAAGAGATAAATCACGGATGATTATTAATTTTAAATAGTTGAATAGCGCATAAAGAGGGTAAGTATCCAACTGACTACTAGTCAAAAATTGACCCTAAATTTTATGATAATAATGTTACTATGCACTAGCAAACTTTCTATCGAAAGAGGATGCATTTTTTTTCTTGCAAAACTAGGATGGCAACAAGCGTGGTAATACATGTCTCCAGTATCCTTTGGTCGCCATGATATCTTCATTCTCATTAAAGGGGGTAGACTTTGGGATTTTGCACTTCTATTGTCTTTCCATATCCGTTTACCTACATTACGGGCAATGTATTCTCAGAAAGATAACATTGTACGTGATCTCCTTGTAAATATATTATTCTGTACATTGTCATATTACAAATTAATTTAAATACATAATTTTAAAACTTAAAATCTTGCATTTATTTCATTAGTAAGTTTCATCTTCCTAAACTAGTAAATAATTGCAATCGATAATATTATCATTTAACCCTTTCATTCAAAAATCACTAGCCAATATTTCCTATTATTTTTTTTATGTACATGGTCTTTTAGTATCTTATTTGAATACGAAAAAGGTGGCTAGGAAATAAAAACACAAATCAAATAATGGGTATTTTCACTGCTATTGACGTAGCTAAATTGGTACTTAGTAACTTAGGCAAGAGTAAAATTTAAAATTTTTAAAATTTGTTCCCTTAAGAAATAAATTTCTACCATTTAGAAAACCGCTTAATATCATGATCTACCCATATTTCACAATCAGTTGGGATTCCCTGTCCCAAACTCGTTGTGTCCACGTATCCTATCGTCGATCGGACGGCCGTGACATCCTGGAGATGTGTGCGACATCCTCATGATGTGCACAACATTCTTGAGATCTGATCTAATCTACCCAATTTGTAATGAAACACGGGGATATGATTAATGTGGGATACAGAATTTGAACTGTTCGTCACGTGTTTTGCACACATTTTTATTGAAATTTTTAATTGATCTTAGCATTCACAATGAAACACAGGCACATAGTAAGATGATTTTTGGTACAAAATAGAGAAATT
>JBBPFQ011439362.1:0-18412 GCA_037974815.1 Kaempferia elegans | reverse complement strand
TTGGCTAGTTTTCTGTGCGCTGAACTAGCCGTTGAGTCAGGGGCAAGCGCCTGCTCCTGGGAGCAGGCAACTGGCGTCGGGGCTGATTGTTTTCAGCCCTTCCCTATTTAAGCAAAGCTTTGGTGCTTTGCTTGGGTTGATGAAATCTGAAGTAGTAAGCTTCAGATTAGTAGTCTTTGGTGATCTTGTGTGTCCAAGAGCTGTGGTGAGGTTTCTCCACCCATAAGGAGCAACAAGGATCTAGCCAGAGGTTCCGGGGTCTCATCCACCGACGGATAAAGGGCTTGTCCACCTTACGGACACGGGGAGTAGGAGCTTTATCTCCGAACCCTAATCAACACATCGTGGTGTTGTGGTTTGCGCTCTTCCTTGTTTGATTTGTTAGTTTAGTTTATATTCCGCTGCATAGACTAACAAGTGCAGGAAGACGATTCATCTAGCCGTACAATTAGGTCCCAACATAGTCGACGGTTAATCCTTCTAAGGCGTCCGTGTTATGATACCACTTGTTGAATCATACTGAACCAACTAAAGGGGGTTAATAGCCCTGCGAATTCAAATTTGAATCTCTTGCTTTTAACTTAGCAAGGAACACACATTAATTAAAGATAACAACATATAAAAGTAAAGGGACTAGAGATTACTTGGTTTGCAACTTGATAGTTGCTTGTCTAAGAACTATATAAAAGCACTACTAAAAACTCCTTTGAGCCGAGCATCGAAGGCGGAGTAGCCTCTTACATAAATTAATGCACAAACACTTAAAATGAAACTACAGAGTTTGGAGATTAAGAACGAGTGTGTTATTTTGACCCTCTATTTATAACATACTGGTCGAACTGACCGTTACGCTGGCGTGGTACTTCCCAAGCACCTAGACTGTCTAGGCACCTGGATTCGATCAAGTCGGTCCACTTCACAAGAGCTCTTCTTCAACGGTTCCTAGCTTCCCGAGCACTGGATCGGTCCGAGTGTCTGGAGTCTGCTGATGTAGACTCCCTGATGATCCTCTTTGGCAACGACTCTCACTGAAGTGCCACCTTTCCCAGGTGCCTGGAATGGACCTAGGCGTCTGGACTCCGAGTGCCTAGAATCAATCTAGGCGCCTGGAACATTCAACTCAGAAATTGAACATTCTCTAGTCCGATCACTTGGGTGATAATTCGGCCTTCCAAAGTTGAGTTCACCCAAACCTAACTCCAGCCGTCTCCTCGAGCAGACTTCCTCTTTGACTTCTGATCCCTTAGAAACATTGTGTGCATCCTTCTCATCCACTGATGTACTCTTCCGTAGCTCCACGTCTCTCCGATACACTGAGCTCGTTAACTCCGTTCTCGTGCCATCATACTCGCGCGCTGTGTCTTCCGCTCGACTTCTTATGTTATCAAGTCCCTACACATTTAGACACAAGGCCTCAAATCGACATGATCTAACTTAGCTCGGTTAACCACATTAAAACTGACCCATGATACTTACAGTTAATTCTAACATGTTTTTTTATATAGTCGAGGTATCTAACTTTTTGAACCGTCTAATCCTGAAAGTGATTGGATCTGATTTCACAAAAATTTTCACAAGCCACTATCATGGAGGCTCATCCAAACAGCTACAGCTAAGATTCAAATCTTAAAATATCTAATTAACCACTTGGATGACCTAATTATTGCATCATAGTCCAAGGGGCTAACATGCCTTTTTGAATGATGATAGTCGAATGAAATAAAAAAAAAATATTAGTGCAGAGAATATTCAATCCTTAATAAATATATATATAAAGACGAATATCCGATCCTCCTCCAATAAGTATGAGAATAAATATAATAAATAAAAATTAAAACAGAGAGGATGTCCAATGCAAATCCTACCTATTATCATTTTTAATAACGAGTTCCTCAATTGGGCTATGAGGGATGAGGCTCGGCTCCACGGCCCACTGCTTGCCCATTGGTCGAAAGAAGAGGGGCAAAAGCCTGGGAATTTGACAGGTAACCACTTCGGGGGAATATCACGGGACAATCAGTGTATAAAAATAAGAATAGCAGCCGAAGAAATCAAAGAACGAATAATGGCCATCAAAAGCATTTTTTAATCTGGCAATGAACTTTCAGTTCATTTCTAGGAGAAAATTGAAACCTCAATATCTTATGTACCATACCTGTGCTCAAACCGATGCCGGAACAGAGATAACAAGACAGGAAATTAAGCTGCGAAAACTAAATCACCCATGAAGGGAAACTAGATTACAACAAACCTTTTTGCTCTTCCTTAAGAGTACACCGGACAATTCCATGAATGGATACCAAGAAAACGGAGGAAAAGCTAGAAAAGCACTCTTTCATTGGTTGATTCCATGATCATCGCGCACAAAGCAAGATTGGACCGACAGATGAACTGAGCATATGGCTCAATTCCAACTGCACTTCATTGGACCCATGCTCACAGCTTATGAGACCTGAGATAAGGGGGAAGAACTGTGCAAGGTGCTTTTTGAATAAGGTATCTCCCAATCCACATATAGCCCTCAGGGTGGACACGACAATGGATGCTCGTGCAGCAAGTTCCCTTCTTTTTGCAGAGCCAACTGGGATGACCCAGTGGATTCCTGGTTGAGCAGCATTATTTGAAGCTTCACCAAGTTTTGTGCTTGCTGTTGTGAGATACACCTCTAGAATCTCCCTGCAAAGGTCAACAAGGTATGGTTCGACATCCAGGTCACCATTAGGGGTCCAGTCTACAGCAATATTCTGAAGAAGAATGAGGCATAACTGATAGGACTCATTCTCAAGACGTAGCAATGGAGGATCCTGCATTTGGGTCATGGAACCAAGATCCTGCAGCTTGGATCTAAGGTCACCATCACTGTTTACCTTGTGCGCATGACAAGCCACAGCATGCAAAGCTTCAAAAAGTGCCAGTGTATTCTTTGCTGATATTTGAGCTCTGTGCATATTATATATTTCCATCACGGCCTGCAATGCAAAGTGTGTTGTTAATTCAAAAAGATGTTTCTATTGCACTTCAGAATGGTAAGCATAGTACACTGCTCGTCCTACTTAGTCTTGTATTCCATTCAGTCAGCATTTTTTTTCAAGGAGTCTGCCAACTATCTCAGTGTATCTATTCAGACTAATCCGGAAGCATTTAAAGACCAAGATAGAACCAAGCAATGGATCCTGAGATGGTTGCCTACTTGATCCACGTGCTCAGATATTGCTCCACCAAGTGATCATGCAGTGTGAACAAACAGGTTTACATAGCCAAGTCCAATCTTGATGGTTCAATCAATTGAAGAAACAAGAATGGTTGCTAAAGTTTATGGTATTGATTACTTTGAAACTTGTTTGGAAATGGTGACACTTAGCAGTGTATATCCTCTTATTAGTAGTTGTCATTCAGGGGTCAACAATGTTCAAATAAATGTTACTGATATTTTTATTACGATAATGTATGTGTCCAACATTGTCAGCTTGGAGCAAATTCTCCTGGTATAGTATTCTGACACAAGTATGAGTATTCGATATCTGTGTGATCAAGTGTTCAACATAGCAATTTCCAGAAAAAAAAAAGAAAAAAGAGACCAATGGTGATATGTAGTGTCCAAATAGATTATTAGTTTCTAATATCAATATCCAAAATACATACAGAACGGGTAGATAAAGTATCAAAGAGTAAGATGTATTATAATAGATAATCAAATCAAAATGGAACACAGTAAATGTTAAAATCATATTTATTACTTTAAAAGATATTTAATGATATTATTAAATATTATTTGATAAAGTTATATCATTATTTAATATTCCATATAGAATAAGGCTTAGTTGGGACCTAAATCACATTCAAACCTACTATATAGAATTTCTCCTAATCAACAATAATTTCTCAATCAAAATAGAGATATATGGAATGTTTGATCCAGCTAGTGGTTGTTTACAAGTAGTAGCAAAGTTAAATAATCATCTTGTGGCAGTCTCAAGTGGTGACAACGTGAGAAGTTTTAGGCTGGAATTTGAAAGAGGAACGAAGGCACTCCCTCTTGTGCGCATTTGTCATGATTTAAGCTAGGATTGGTAAAGAAACTCACTAAATCCTATAATTTTCTGAATAAACTTAATTCAGTCTAATTTCAATCAATTCCATCCATTTTCACTCTCAATTTGAATAAATTTCTAGTGGAATTTAACTTTAGTTTGCGACAATCATGAGTTGTTAAACATCTCCTGAAATCCTAGTGAGATAATTGATTTGGATCCCTTTGTTGATCCTGATCCAACACAGACAATCCACATCAGTATCATCAGATCTTGACAATCATGATCGAACCCATGAATATATCAGTAATTAGAAAATAGAAAATTTCATATTATGGGACAGGAACCATTGTTTCAAACATCATCCTTGACAAGATGAAAACATGATTCTTTCTAATAGCAGTTCTCATTGGATAAACCTGCAAACTGAACCATTCGTTCATAAGCCCAAACTGACAACATTTCTATTTCAAGTTAAAAGATTGTAAACCCTATCAAGCTTTATAACTATCTAAATAGCCTCTCATTCCCAATTTGGGACTAAACTGGGATAAAACTTACCCCAACCAAATCCTACTTCCACCCAACCAAAAGAATAAAAGAAAGGAAACCGAACAATGCTTGCATGCATATTAATAAAATGGGCAACACTGACCTGGATTAAGAGAAGCTGCACAGCAGCACGACATTTAGCATCACCAATTGCAAAATATAAATTTCTGGCCTTCAAGCCTTCAAAATCATCCATCGATTCCCTAGATTCACCATTCTCTTGCCTTCCAGTAGAATCTTCATTTTCAGATGCAACATTACCAAGGTAATCGCCAGAGGATATATAGGAAAAATCAGGGAGAGTTGATATAGCAGCTTCTTTCAATGAAACAACCACAATTTCCCAATTGGTCTCAATAAATAGAGACCCTGCATTGCCCATTAATCGAACAAATGCAGTAATGCCAATGCCTGCAAGGCTTTGATGGGGACGTTTGATGAAACTAGTCAACAGTGTCAACACCTTTTTCAAAAGTGGATTTACCGTGTCATAGAATTTAACAAACAAGTCAACAACTAACTGGAGAGCCAGTTTGCATGTTTCATAAAGCCAAGCATCTTGAACTAACTCAGATGTATCCTGTCCTTGCAAAGTCTCTCCAGACAGATCAATGGCATGCCTTACAGAATCAAATATAGGGAATAGCACTGAATCAAACACTTTCTCCCATAAGGGCAATGAAAAATGATGCCCGTAATTTCTTAGTGTATCAAACAACACCTGCAAGGAACTTTGTCTGATTTCAGCTCGTAGGTCAAAAGTAAGTTCTGACAAACCTGCAATTTGAGAAAAGAGGATTATTTAAGACTACAATTCTCTCTTTTAATAGATTTAATCATATATGGCACCTAAAGACAATAATAACCTAGAATCTGCAAAATAAAAAAATTGTGTAACCTGCTAAGAGTGGAAACCATAAGTGCAGGTGATCATCATCCTTGTCAATAAGAAATGGGGTATCTTGTTTTTCTTCCTTTACAATGTGCGGTGAAGGAGGGCAACTACTCGCAGAACCCTCCTTGTCCTTAGATTTAGCAGAAGCACCAATGTCTCCCTCTGCAAGCTTAGCCGCACAAAACCGTAGAAAAGCAATGGCATTGAGGCTAATATCTTTGTTGAACCGACTATTAGTAAATGCAATCAAACAATTAACACAGTCCGTGAAGGTTGTGGTTTCTGTTTCAGTTATATAGGGGAAGTAATCGCGCAAAATTTTCTCAATAATCTCAAAAGCCAAGAGTACTATATTTTTGTGATCATCATATGATGCTGTTGCAAAGACCTGCAGAATCCATTATTTATTTAAATGAGATTTTCAATTAGCAAGATAACTTAAATTCTTTGAACAAATGACTATCAAATTAATTCCACACTAAATTTGATATCAATTGGAAAAGGAATTATACCATGAACATGCTTTTCCATCCAGACTTGACATTGCTAACACGAGCTAACACCATCTGAGAGACACATCTGATGATCAGCTCTCTAATTTCAACAGCCCTGCTTTTCCTCATAACAATAACAAATGGTTTCATGAATTCATTTTGAAAGTTATAGTTGGTCAGTTCCTTTCTCTCCAAGAACTTCATAGCTAGTTGGCGCAACGAATCCATCGCAAAGATTGCAATTGAAAGGTTCTCAGAGCAGCCAATGGTGACAAAAAATTCAGACAACACATTCCAAATGTTTGACCAAACAAGCCTAATGCGGTTCATATTGTAATGTCTGTAAAAAAATATATTTAATGAGATTGTGAAATGTCATAAGATTAAAAAAAAATCAGATAGGCCCTTACACAATCTCAACTATTTTTGTTAGACTGAAAATGCGTGGCTCAGATGTGGATCGTAGTTCTTCCATTGAAACCTTACAAAGTGCTTTAACATAATCAACTATTGCCTCACTGTCTAACCTTTCACTTCCTACAAATATGTGAGTCACTTCAGCAGTCCCAACTTGTCCCAACAGATTCAAGTTGGAGATTAAGTTATTCATTTGTTCAGATGTAACAACCCCTGCCGCATGCCCACCAACTCCAGCACTATCATAGGTACCTCTTCTCATAGCTGAAGGTGGAGGCCCCTTTTTCTTTAGTACAGGAAGGATAGAGGATTTCCCTTGTTTAGATTTATCAATTTCCGTCTGTTGTACACTGAAAAATGCTGCATCAGGCGGGGCACCCTCTCCCAAGAGATGCAAATGTTCGAATCGAGAAACACATGTCAAAATGTGTTCCCAAGCTTCTTGAAGGTAGTTACCATCTTCATCCGCAATGCATAAAATTGCCTAGAAACAATTTACATAGAGCAACTCAGCTTAAGTATTAGTGAAGTATTATTAGAATGCCCATTTATATAATCACATTGAAATGTCAGTTGTCTATTGAGTCCATCAAAATATTCTAGAATCTATGAGAAGATATAATCTCCTTAGCCTCCTTCTGCATATGTTGAACTTCTGATGACCAAAACAAGGCCAAATATCTATTTTCTATTTTAGAAATTTATTTCATAGCCATTCCGTAATTCTCTAGAAGTTACTACCAATGACAGGGTATGAAAATCTTCCCCATGATGCAGCTAATTTATAGCCAAGTCACTACTTGATCAAGACCAGTGGTAATATTAATCAGTTATATATACAAAAGAGTGTTGACATATCAGAAACGAGAATAGGCCCAAGAGAGAAATAAGAACTGTTGGCCTTCATCATATCATATGAAGAAAACATATTTGAAAACATCTCTTAATAAAATATGCTCTTGCTCACGATTTAATCGTAAAAAATTAAACAACAATATCATATTTCTAACAGTGAATGACTGGAAAAAAGTATATATAGGAAATATCCAGAGGAGTTCAGTATGTTCAAATCAAGCAAACTAAATCCAAACAAACAAAAGCTGATTCTGATAGTTAAAAGTGGAGAAAAAAATCAATAAAAAACTAACCAAATAGTTATTATTCTTAGCTTAAACAGTTAGTCCTTGTAAAAGATTCCATGTTTAGTAGAATTTATAAAGATTTACAATAACACTAAATCTTTGTTTTTCTAATGGTTTTGGATTAAGAAAACCAAACTAAACAACTTCTACAAAGAAACTTGCAAGCCAAACTGAACACTTTTTGTATGAAATTAAATCAATCAAAATGTTTGGTTAGGCCTTTCAGATTTAGCAGGGACACCCTGAGAAATACCTATCAATATTCAACTTATGTCTCAAATCTATAATATGTGCATAATTCAAAGTCTTCTCATGATTAGCAAGAGGAAAATCATCCCAGATAAATTTCATGCAAGACAACATAAAAAACTATAAGAGGGATAAGCATGTAGCCAACCCCCAAAAATAGTGGACTTAGGCTTCTTGCTGCGAGTACATAAAGAAAGAATCATTAATAAACCCATTGAAGTGTATACTCTGTTGCCAAAGGAATCCCCTGAAATTATTAGAAATATGGTGAATCTCAAGAACAGATATGGAATATAATAAATACAAAAGGTTTGAGCAGAATCACATGGATGTTCAAGAAACAATTGCCCACACAAACCTTAATAGCATCGATATTTTTCTGTTTCATATCTGCCGCTGAATGAAGGGATGTAAACTTTGCAAGTGAAGTAACAAAAGCATCTCTTTGGGTCTTCATAGACATCACTGAAGTAACATGAACTGCACTACGAAATCCTTCAAGGCATAATGCTATGATGGTTTCATCATCACTCTGGTCAAGGGGCACACTAAAGGCTGCTAGCATTGGAGCCCAACATACCTCAGTCATAAACCTCAAAATCGCAACATTTGATGCAGAGTAATATATTGACCTAAAATTCACAATGTGTGTATTTAACAGAGCAGGTCTTATACAAATATCCTGGTGCTAAATCAGGTGATATATTGAAATAATCAAGATTCAAAATACAACATTGTTTGGGCACTTACTCAGTTTTGCGAGCTTTTTCTTTAAACTGCTCTTGCATTTGCCTGATCATATCATCACTGGTTTCAGTTGATGAATCTCGCTTGCGTATGACAATGTTCAAAATGCTATCTAAGCCTAAGAGTTTATTTGAATTAGAAGATTGCACTTGTTGAGGAGGTAAGTCATCATCTTTCATCTTGATTTCATTCTTGGAAATTCTTTCAAACAGGGATCTTAGGTATTCCTCAGGCAGATCCTTTCCATCATTTATACCACGGTTATTTCTTATGAAGTCATCTGGTGACATCTACATTAAAAGCAATATTGACAATTATGCCCATAGAAACTAGAGAAAGACAAGCATATGAGCATTTCCAAAACTAAGGACAGACCTTATTTTTCACCATTGGATTATGGGCATCGGTATTTAGCAGTATTACCGAGTAAGCAAGGACATAAGCAGTGTCTGCACTTGTAAAAGCCTTAGGATTGCACTTACAGTAGCACTCAGCAAATTTTTCCATGATGCGATCAATTTTTTGTGCCTCACCGGGCAATCTAAAACCTTGTAGGAAGCACCTGATTGCTTCATCAAACTCCATTCCGTGAAATTCAAATGAATCCACATATGCATGCATTACCTTCAAGGACAAATCTTCTCTCTCGCCTAAATAATCACCGATCAAAGTTTTATTCAGGCCCGACTCACTTTTAAGGAACACAGCTATTTCCTCAGGTGAATCACCCACCTTCTTTGCGTTGATAAGAAATTCTATCCCTTTCTTAGGTTTCCGATTGAATAGTGCAATACCTTCCTGCATTTTATGATTCTCCAACTTAAAAAAAACAAACAACATTCTTCTCATGAAACTTGAAATCATGTTAGACAGATAAATACCTGAAGTTCTAGCTTATATGCTCTCCGCAGCTCGATAGATGCAACATCTGATGTTCCATTTGTTGCTTCTGGATGAGAATCACTTACTTCAGCTGGTTCGACACTGTTTCCATTTGCTAAAGGAAGTTCATTTCCAACACCATTGCCATCTTCTGATTCTGCTTTTTGAAACTGAGCATCTGCTGCATCTAGTTTCTGAAAACTACGATCAAAAGTGTCTGTTTTTTGAGAATTAGGATCAGGAATTCTCAACTGTTTGTTCATCCAATCTCCCATTGATCTCAAAATAGCCACTAGACACTTCATAGCTTCAAATTTCATCATGGTGTCCTGTGGAGGTACCAATGTTGTAGGAGTTCCAGGGGGAGGCCCTTGTGCAGTTTTTAGTAGACCATTTACAATCCTAATCAAATGGGGAATTAAAAAAAACAAATTTTTAGCTATTTTTAATGGCTGACACTGAAAGAACTGAGTCTCTAGAAATAGTTCATGGAATAAAAACAGATAGTGTTACCAAGCACAACAGAAGACATGTGTACCTCTCAAAAATATTTGATGAGTGGACATCACAATCGTAATTAAGGAATATGTCTACCAAAATTTGAGAGTCTATACACAGCTTCTCCATGAAACGAAGCACGGTCATCTTCTGCTGAAAATTTGGTTGTGTAACATTTTCCAAAACTCTAAGTACAACCATTGGGAAAAAAACTCCAATCTCTGCTTTTAATCCTGGTCTAAATCTTGATACAAGGCTAATAAAAATTGAACATGACAGCTGAAAAACGATCAAATGAGCTGAAGCACTGTTCTTCAAAAGCGAGAGACATAGATATTGCTTGATAGCGCCCAAAAACCTATTTGATTGAAACAAAAATTGTCAGATCCAAGAATGTGATCGACTATGATAATCAGCATAAATTGTGTGTGAAGCTTGAGCAGAAGAAAAGACAATATTAGTTGTAAAACTTAAGTATGAGTATCCAACATGTATATAGATCTGGCTTACCAACACATCATTTTCTAAAAGTTTTCTTCATGTGATGAATGAGGATGTTGGTATCAAAATGGAGTACAGGTAATAAAAGCCAATCCTTTCACTTGGAATGTAAATTGTTCCAAATTAGACACATGTATTTCATCAAATTATCCCAGATTGAGACGAATTTATCTTTAAAAATTGTTTCACAATAAGAGGGAATCTACAACAATGGTATATCCTCAGTGATCTTGCATGTCAAAACTCAGCAACCTTCCTGAACTTTCATGGAAATCTGCCTCCTTGTTTGTTCAACTTACTTGGATCATCATTTGCCACAGAACAAGAAATTAATCTTTAAAAAAGTTGGCATTGCTAATTGCCAGTATTGTAATGGCACAGTGCTCTATCCGTAGAGTATATCATGCACAAGCCTAAGATTTTGTGATTGTGAATCTTCCAACCAGTGTCACATTAGAAAACATATCCATTAGCATCTTGTCATAAATCATGGTCAATGTCAGCATGTAGTGTTGCCTAAGTAAGAACCTCAAAACACACTGTTTAAGAACAACTAATCTGAACTCCCTCAAGCAACTAGATGAAACCTTGATAGAAGCTACAGCTTCTGTAGCTGGATTATAAGTAACTTCAAAGACAATGGTTAACAAATTTGTGATTTTTAGATCATTTTTTCAGTAGACCCTTTACATTGTTTTTGATGAAAAATGCGGTCGATGATATTATTTCTTCAGTAAAATTTTTCAAAATATTCCAATGAACAGGATGGATTTTGTGTTACTATCTTGTCATGTCTTTATTGCGCAGCATACTTATTTTACACTAGATCTAAGATTCACTATATCTAGTTGCAAACTGCAATAACCTTGAAGTCTAGTCATCATGTAATCCACTTACATCAAATATGCTTATTTTAATTGTTCCTATCCGACAAAATGAAAATCAGATACGCAGAAAGTGGTGGATATGAAGTAACAACCTTTCACTTGTGCGGAACACAGCGCCAGCATTTTCTAGCAAGATCTTGAGCAGCTCTAATGCCACAATTTTTCCCTTCATGAGTGTGGGATCAGCCACCGCCTCCTTGGGAGGAGTCTTCATGGAGAGCTTACAAAGAGCTCGAAAGACAAGGAAGGCGTCCCTCCTCAGCTTGTTTCCAATTTGGACCTCCGTGTCATCATCCCTGTCTGGCAGTCCGTCTCCCTCTGGCCCCAACTCATCCTTCCTGCCTTCCAGTGCTGTCTTGTACATGCTGATCTCCCAATACTTGGCGTCCAGCATATCCTTGTCCGTTGAATCAAGCAGGTCTGCAGGATTGGTGCTCTCGACTGTGGTTGACACAAAAGCCCCATCATGCTTGTTGGCAGAGGCAGTCCTGGCCAGAGGAGCTGACTGGTTGATCACAACGTCAATGTCGCTGATGATCTTGGTGATGAACCCCTGGACAAAGCTGACGTCCACAGAAGTGGCAGAAGTGGAGCGGTCAGCAGGCTCCATCATCTCCGCAACGACAATAGGTTGGACGGGGACAGTGGAGGAGTCAGCCTCCATGCGGCGGAAGACGATGACAAGCATCTGGATGAGGGAGGCTTTGGCCGTGGTTTGGTGGACGGGGTTTTTGCTGCCGATGTACAAGTCATAGCAAGTGCGGACAATCTGGAGGAGGGAATCTCCATGTATGCGAAGGGCAGTGGAGGTGACGGCAGAAAGGAGCGTTTTTATAACGATCAGCTCGATGGCTTCCTCAGTGGCCCCAAGGGAGTAGCAGCCGCAGACGGACTCAAGGAGATGGGCGACGAGGCGAGCGTCGGGGCCGGCGTGGGGGTCGGCCTCACCATGGAGGTAGGAGTGGGCTATGAGCCTATGGACGCAGTCCAGGGCAGGCTCGGCGACGCGGGGGGATCCGGAAGAGCAGGCGGCGATGAGAGGGTTGAGGAAGGTCTCGGCGTCGGCGAGGGAGTACACGGCGGCGCCGCCGTCCCAAAGAGGGACGGGGAGGGAGGAGGAGGAGTTGGGGGAGGTGGGCGAGGGAGGGGGAGACGGTTGGGAGAGTCGCTCAATGAGGGATTTGCACTGGTGGGCGAGCTTGGAGTGGCCCTTCCGCCATGAGGCGTTCTTCACGATCTTCTCGAGGGCTGGGACGAGGACGACAGCGAGACGGGAATCGGCTTCCGCAGAAGCCATTCCCCACCTGATTCGATGTCCAAATCGCTCAGATCCGGCGAGAAGAGAGGCGTCGTCGACGAGAAAGGAAGAGATTGGGATCGGCGATCGATCGAAGAACGCTGGATCTGGAGACTCAGATAGAGAGAGAGATAGAGAGAGAGAGGTGGGGTAGGGTGGGAGAGCCGGAGAGGCGAGATCAGGCTTGGTGATGAGAATAGTTAACTCGATTGGGTTTGATCGCAAATGTCCGTTGTTTTCACTGTATTGTTGAGATTAGTTATCATTTTTTATTATTTAAAATAATCAGACTTTTTTTAAAAAAATAAATTTATCTAAATTGTTAAAAATCAAAAGGCTCTTCTTTTGAAAAAAAAATTAACACCTTCGAATAGATATTCCATGACTATTGTTATAGTGTTGTAATGCAAATGAAGTTTTTTATATTATTTAAAATACTTTTTTATCGAAGTGAGTTGACTTTTTAAATATATATATATATATTTAAAAAAATCAATTGAATTGAATTAACTTTATTATTTTTACCGCAATTAATATATATATATATATATTAAAAAAATCAATTGAATTGAATTAACTTTATTATTTTTACCGTATTTTAATTGCTCAAGAAGTGATCTTTTGATTTTTTTTTTCCTTTAAAAAAAACAATGAAAAGAAAATTATACTTGTTATCTGGGAGTGACCTGATTGCTGTTCTGGGAGCAGGCGTGACCATTGGAATCGCCGACAGCTAAATATGCTTCGTCTTCGCCGTTGCTAATTGTTATCGTCCCACACTCGCTTCCAGGCCAAGGAAAACCCTAAAAATTTCCCCGGAAATAAAAGCAGCGGATGACAAAGAAACGACTCGGAAGATGCCGAAGACTTCGTCGTCGCCCTCGCCGACCGTCACGCCGATGAACCCGTCCGTCAAGCCGCAACCCTTCCCATCCTTCCCCCGCCAAACCCTAACTCATAATCCGCCACTTTTACGGGCTCCTCCTTCGCCTGACGTCGGCTACGAGATTGATCTCCTCGGATCCTCTTTCCACCACCATCAAAACCACGGATTAGTCCTCATGGACGACGAGGACGACGACCCCAATCCCCTACCCGTGGGGATCCAAGCCTACTCGCGGTCCCCCTTCACCTCCCTCCTCCGAGATGACGACGAAGAGGAGGAGGAGGACCCTGACGACGAGGATATAGACCCTGACGAAGCCCTGATTGAAGACAGGAAGCCCACTTTGTCCGACGGCAATCAGTCCCCGGCTACAGCCAACTCGCTTTGCATCGACCCGGCGCCCCATGTTTCTTCGCAGTTTTACACATTTAATCGGGAATCCCACTGCCTGATGGTGCGCTGTATTCTAGCAGGCCGGCTCGCCACTGCGGATGAGATCCGTGCTGCCACTCCCAGTTCCGTGCTAAAGTCTTGGCGATCCGTGTGGAAGGACCGAAACGAGGACACGGCGTACCTCACCGCATGGAAACGGATACAGGATAAGCTTCGTGCCGACATGGATGGCGCTCACCCCGCGCTCTTCTTCAAGAACAATTCAGCGCATCGGGTCTCGCATGTGGAGCAATGGCAGGAGATTGTCACCGCCGCACATGCGGACCCTGACCTACTACGGCACCTAGGTCTGAAGGAGACTGTGGAGCGGATAAAACAGTTGTGGACGGTTGGTGCTAGGTTCTATGGGATCCCTGAGTCATTCATCCGAGTTTGTGTATCCTCCTGTCCTGTGTGCTCCTCTTCATCTTCCTTACTAACATCTCCTGGAGGCAGCAGCTTGTCACGGTCCAAAAGGCGACGTTTTGAATATACTGAATCCTTTGAAGTGCCGGCAAAGGATGTACAATGCTGTCTGCAGAAGCTTGCAGCCAAGTACAAGGTAGTGCTTTGCATCTGCCAAAAGTATATAAGATACAAGCCATTCACAGCCGAGGTGAAGGACTATGCCTGTCACCGAGCAGGGGAACCGTCATCAGCATCTGCTTCAGCTAAGAAAGCTAAGGTTTTGAAAAGGGAACCCTACCAGTCAAAGCGTTGTGGCTGTGGGTTCCGGATAAGGGCCATCGTTCCAATTATGAACTACAATGATAAAGACAAAACTTTTGTGTACCAGGAGGAAGGCACTGCTATATTCAAGCTATATGCAATTCATACTGGACATGAACCTGGTCCACTTGATGGAAATGCTAGGATCATCCACCGGCTAGTTGGGAACAAGGGTGCTTATGAATTTGATTCAGATGCTTACAGCATTAGGAAGGACACAGACCCAGACTTGTTTCCTAGTCTTATAGGCAAGGATGATACAGGGGATCCTTGCCATGCAGTTATGCAGCATGTCCAGGATCTCAAGGTCGAAGTTGGTCTGCTCGAAGAACGAATTGCTCAAATGAGTCCAGATTCACTGGGCTCATTGGCACAGGAGCTGTCTGATATCCTGCACAGGTTGAAGCTGCTGGGTGAAGGAATGCACCACTCTGAGGGACCATTGATGGTAGATGATGATGATGTTGCAGAATGGAGAAAGGAGAGCACTCACCATCTTAACAAGCATGATGGTATATTTAGTAAGGAAGCCGAGATAATTGAGGAAGAGGACACAAACTTTGGTTCAGATCTAGGAACTATTGTGCCATGGAGTAGAATGGCAGAAGATTGCCAAGACAGGAAGTTGCTTATGAGGGAGAACATGAAGCCTGATAAGTGGCTGTTAAAAGAAGACTGCAGTGACTTTGATGAGAAAAGTATTCTCCGTTGTGGTGTAGATGAGGAGTCGAAGTTAAAAACCTTGACTGATTCCAGTCTCGTGGGGATGCAAGTGGATGGTTTTTATGCCGACAGCACCAAGTGGTATGACTCACCAGGTGGTTTGGATCCTAGCACAGATTGTGCAGATGGCAGTTTTAGGCATGGAAGAATCTTGTGAAGCAATGTTTGCTTGTGTTTCCCTTCACATAGATTTGAAGGAAAGGACTGTAAATTCTGTTTATACTAAAGTTGGGGGCGTACTACTCTACCATTAATATTAGGTTTCAGGTGGATGCTCCCCCGAACTTTCATTGTTCGATGAAGGTAGGTTGCTTTTATTGATTCAAACATGATTTGTGTTTTTTGTTGAGGGTTCATACATAATATTACCTGTCACCTTTACTTTTGTTTTCCTTTTCTGTATATTGACATATTGTGCTGCATGGTTGTCATATTTAAACCATTATAAATTGAGCCTGGTTTGACAACTTTTCAAGTCAAACCCCAAACCATTATAACAAAACAAGAGTAATAGATACGAGTTAGAATTAATTCAAAAGAATCTGAATATTTATAAGCACTAGTTTGAAGCTGGACTTAAGCAAGATACACAAGCTGAACTGATTAAATAAAAGCTTGAATGAAAAAACAGCAGCTGGAGCAGCAATAAATACATGAATAGTTAGCAAAACAACAGCAGTAATTAGCAAAATAGTATCAAAGCAGCGAAAACTGATAGCTGCAAATGATTTTAATACAAAAATATCAAACAACAAATACAAGCTGGAATTGATACATTAGAATTAAAATATCTATAAACACTAGTTGGAAGCTAGAATGCAAAAATACATACAACTCAAACTGAAAGGAGCAGCTGCAACACAAGCCATTCAAACCAAACTAGATAGCAGCTATTATCCAGTCCAAAACAGAGAGATGATTAAAAGAGTTGAAATTGCATAGGTGTTTGTATTTTTTTTTTTTTTTTGTTGGTTAGTTCTTGGATTGAACAACTTTAGATACATAAGATTAAAAGAAGATATATACTAGAAATTGCATATTAGATGGATCTCACAGCCTCTTGAATTGTACAAACTTCTAGATAGGACACTTGAAGCTAATTCAAATAGGAAACTGCAACTAGATAACAATGCACGTTGATAAAATAGGATATTGCCCTAACCAATCATGCTACAAAAAGTACCTAAATTTGCAAAATATAATATGCATAGAACCTGAGGAAAACCCTAGGAATTACTAAAACTTGGCTCAATGAGCATACAATGTTAGGTACATTCAAAATTGTGATCTTAGACAAATGTATAGGTTGTACAGTTGTGTAAGATAAAGCAACCGGTAGAAGGCACAAAATTCTGACCTTGAAAATTATTAATTAGCATATTCATCTATATAACGATGTTCTTGTATACCATGCTCTTGTGTATTTCAATTACTTCAGTAGTTAAATGTAAGGCATTGTATTTCAGAAGCTCATGTCTATTTTTGTACACCCTGCTAATGTTTGGTTTATTTTTGACAATTTATGGAGACAATTGCAGGTCTTTGTTGGTCGTTAGCATCCATTGTTGATCCAAATCTGTATTTTGAGTACCAAACTTCTTTGCACCAAAACATGAGCATCGTATCATCAGTATGCTTGATGCTTTTTGCTTTGCAGCCTGCACTTGTTTCTGTGGCCCTTGTGCACCATGATTGTATTCTTATCTGAAAATATCTGCATGAGAGTCTTCTCAGTTAACTTTGTCATTTCAAATTTTCTCTGATCTTGTTGGGAGATTAAAAATTTATAAACCCTGGATTTTTAAAGGGTTCAACATAATATTGGTGGGGGAGATTAAGAATCAGGTCACCGACCATTCTGGACTTCCTTCCCTAGCATGGTCTGGTTCCTGTCTATTTTAGATTTACACCATTGTACCTACAATACTTGACATACATGTGAAATCTCTAATATTGGAATTCCTTGACAGTGTTGTGACAATGGCAACACATTCCTCCTTATCTTCCAGCTAGCTTTGTAATTTAGACGCCATAGTGGAACTTCAGTTGATGGTGGTTACTGTGGGAGCATCAAGTATAAGCAGCGGCATGACTTTTATGCTTTCAAATTGTCTTGCCTGCAAAAACCTATTCGTGAATTGCATCTATCCTGTAATTTGATCGGCCCAGGTTTCAAATGTGTGGGATAGGGAATTAATCTTTGTGCTCTTTGACATTGCCGGTGATGAGGAAGTGGACACGTGTAGTTGAATTCATTTATTTTCATGCACTTAATAACTGTTTTCATGAAGATTATCCCTTTTTTTATCTTTTATATTAGGACAAGAAATAAATGATGGTAAATTGTATTATAAATCATGGAATGGTGTACATATTAGATGTCAAAAAAATGAAAAAAATGTGTTTGTATTTTTGAAATATCCTCTCTATGTTGGGATATCACCCTCATAATAGTGACTTTTCTTGCGTGCTTGCTAAAGTAAATAAATCATACAAGACATGCTTAAATGCTGGACTTTGGTCAATGTGCATTGCCTCAGAATTTTTTATGGAAAACCTTCAACATCTACCTGGACGTGTCTAAATCTTGCTTGGGGTATAGTCAGGCTCTAATCTTGCTCCAAAGAGCCTTGCTTATGATGCATCTGAATTAGGTGTGATTCAGAGATTCATTTGCATGCTGACAAAGAGGATAGATTTTGTTTTCTAAATTTTTCTTTGGTGCGTAGTTGTCCATTCGCAAGGTGCCATAATGTGAATTGATGTTTTGGCATAATGTATGACTTCCATACTAACTAACCATCCTTTGATCTCGCTCTTAAGCCTAAAAAATACAAGGTCACCGTTGAACTATACTGCTATCCAGATTTGAACCAGCTACTTAGTGTGGCTGCCTCTTGCTGATTTGGATCCGGTTTTGGCTTGAATAAGGTCCCTGATATATAGTAGTCTCTCGATGAGGGATGAATTTGATGCCTTGGTTTTCCAATCCCATAAATCTATATTCTGGAGGTATTGATGATAGACCCACTTCACCCAAAGGGTGTCTT
>JBBPFQ011437188.1:0-18444 GCA_037974815.1 Kaempferia elegans | reverse complement strand
AAGAAAAAAGAAATCTCCAACATCAGATGAGGAACCCTTGATTTACTCCCTCAAACCCAACAAGACTTTCTCCGATTTAATTGGTAGATTTCTACTCCACGTCTACCCTATTTTACTTTAAAAACCTTTCTTTCTCCCAATTTTTCAAATTGAAACGACAATTAATGCCACTGAAACACAAAACAAAGTTTTGTAATCCTTTTTCATTATATAGCAGTTGAATAAGAAAATACAAGGCATGACATCGATAAACCAGGAAGAAGAGTAAGATGAAAGGCAGAAGTTGCCTATCATACAAACTTAAGCTCTTTAATTCTTCTCTTGGAATATGCTTTGGAATCTTCGAAGATAAATATATACAGTTGGTCTAATGGTACTTGTCACTTAGTATGCCCTTTTTTAAATATAAAATCCTAAATCCGCTCCTGCTGGAATATAGGTTTTATGTCGGCAATGTGCTTTACATGACTAACAATCATCTAGAGTTGTATATTTGAGGTAACCAAATTAATCATTGGATTCATTTACATATATAAACTATATTATATATATACTATACAATTTTTTTGTAGGGGAATTAAAATGACACCAAATTAACATAAGGTTCTAAAATGAAACTAAACTATTAGAGGTTAAATAGCTATTTTTTTAGGTGATCATGTGAGGATTACCGTATTTGTTGTGTGCAAGTTGCGCTCACACACACATGAATCATCTAGTTTTAATACAAATTAGGCCTTGGATTTGCACTGCATATAATTTATATTAGGCCAAATGGTCTTGATTAATATTAGTAGCGAAAAGCAGTGGAAAAAAATCAGTCAAAATTGCATGATTCATAATAAAGAATTAATGAATTTTTTTATATAAAAGTAAAAAAATTAAAAACAATATGTATATGATTTAAAAAATAGAAAATTATTAAACTAAAATAAATGATAAAAGAATAATAAAAATACACAAATGTATAGAAACTTTTGACGAGACGAAGCTCTTTTCAATCTCTCAAAATGAAATCTCTTGCAATGTGTATATTCTAATTTTTTATTTGGACGTGGAAATATTAAAATTTCATCATCTTTTTAGCATGGAAATAAATTTATATTCGTTATAAAAGATATTATGCATGTATTAAATATATCATGGTCAATTTATATTCTTCCCTAATAAATTATGAGTTTGAAAAGGTAAAATTTGATAGTACCTGATATAATGTGTTGTGACTGGCTCCAAAGATAATATGGATCCATAGTTAAGATGGTGTGAAAGTTAAAGTTAAGATGATGTAACAGTTAAAGTTAAGGTGATATGATAGTCAAAGTCAAGGAGTACATATCCAAACAAGCCACTTTTAACATGAATCAACTCCTTACTCCTCATGGGCATAACTCCCGGTATAAACTCAATCCACCCTAGAGCCGATCAGATCTCTAGAGCTCAGCTCCCCCACTCATCATGGGTATGACTCCTAGCATAAACTTGATCAGCCCTAGAGCCGGTAGGATCTCGAGGGCTCAGCTCCTCACTCTTCATGGGCATAGATCCTAGCATAAACTCGGTCAGTCTTATAGTCGCCCGGACTCTAGGGCTTAGCTCCCTACTTCTCATGGGCATGACTCCCAATATACACTTGATCGACCCTAGAGCCGGTCGTATCTCTAGAACTCAGTTCCCCACTTCTCATAGGTTTTCAACGGGAATTAGCTCCCTACTCCTCATAGGCATAACTCCCAACATAACCCTGATTGGTCCCAGAGCCAGTTGGATCTCTAGGGCTAAGATCCCCACTTTTTCATGGGCATGACTCTTAATATAAAACCTGATCGGCTCCAAAGCAGGTCAGATTCTAGGGCTGAATCTCCCGGGCACATCCCTACTTCTCATGAGCATGACTTTCAACATAAAATTTGATCGGTCCCAGAGCTGGTCAGACTCCCTCTAGGAGACAACATTGTCAAAGAATAATAATCACCTATCAGGAATAACGACTACTCACCATGGAATATTCCGTTACTCTAACATGTACACGCAACAAAATCTTCCTCTGCATAAGGAAGGGCTACCATACATCCTCCTCTACCCGATATATTCTGACATCAGACATTCTTTGATGCCTCATTATGCAAAGGTTATGAGAGGCAGTATACAAGGAGGGTCCTCTGCATTAGCTAGGTGCACACTTACACACACATATACATTACTGTCCTACTATTCATTTCCTTCTCTATTTTTGCTTGGCTATGGTTTTGACTTATGCATTAGAGTGCCTGCTTGCTCTCTTTGCAGTGTGCGCGGTCCGCGGTTTCTAGCTCCATGTCCTTCTTCGTCAACATTCCTATCCCTCACCAACTGCTCATCTACGCAGCTTCTAGACAAGATTAGTGTCTATATCATTTCGGTGGTGTTATTTAATATAAGCTAATTCACTTGCCTTAATTTTTTTAAAGTAGAATTTTCCACATTTTCATTGAAATTATTTTTCATATATCTTCATTCACATTTTGAACATTTTTTACCAATTTAAAATATCAATATATAGCTTTATTTAACTCTACTCCACTCTAAACCAAATGAAAAATTCTGCCCTTGATAATCTAAATCAATCTTAAATTTTTTATAGCGGGCTGAAATTTAATTGGAAGTTATTGTGTGTCGGTGGACACTTGTTTTTATGAAGTATCCGCACAGCACCTCTTGTGGGCCGTGGGCCGTTAATGCGATTGAAAATTTTCAGGTTCATTGTTCGAGTACATTGTTTTCCAACAGAGCCGGTTCATTTACATTGTTTCCTCTCCCAATTTCGCCACAATCCCTCCGGGATTCAACCCTAGCGAGACAAGGACGCAAAAGAGTCTCTTTGATTTCCGCTTCGATAAGGTAACAATTGTTAGTCGGTTCATATCTTAATCGATTCGTCATGTTTATTGTCGTGCTCGTGTCCCGATTTGATGCTGTTATCGATTAGGGGATGAATTTCGTTATTGCATATCTTTGTCTTTTTTCTGCTAGATCAGTTATGCTTTCGGGTCCTTGAGTCTTGATAAAATTACGGTTCTTGAAATACACGATTGCCCTCTTCCTTGACGAGAAGACTTCATCTGCGTCTGGAAAAAGGTATTTCTTTAATATAAAAGTTACTGGTTTTGTTTTGCTTCTGAATTCTTCGAGACTAACAGTAGGAGGATTCTCATTAACTTCCTTTGTTTCCAGTCTAGCTTAGGTTCTTATGAGAAACTATTGGCTTTGGGTGATTTTGACTGGGCACTTAGAAAAGCTACTCGTCTGTTACATGTATATTTTTAGTCATGCCGCATGCACATGTTTACTCTTTCTAGCTGCCAACCAGCCTCACCAACATTGCAAAGGACTAATGAGATCAAACGTTGGTAGATTAGATATTTTTACTTTATGTTACTGATTATATGTTCTTTTTGACAGTCAACTTCTTGGCTCTCAAGACCTGATTGAAGCTTTTAGCTAGTATAAACCTGATGTATCTATGCTTGAAAAACTTGGACTCATAATTGTTCGATAAAATATAACTGAAGTTGTCATTATATAATCTTTTTGGCTCTTGAGGTCGTGGTATACACACTAACTCGTAGAAGAATTGTTAAAAATTGGTTACCAGCTTCCATATGCATATAATCATACCTTTTTATATTGCTTTAATCTTTTATTGATTCATCCTACTAAATTTATTTTTAATATGTTTCTATTTCTAGATTGGAAATTTTAGCCACAATAATAATAAGATGTTGAAAGTAGAAGTTAGATTTACAGAAAGTTGGTGGAGGTGCAAGGAGGTACGAAAGACTATTATTTTAAAGAATTCATTAGTTAAAGGTTGCAAAAATTGTAGAAAGAAAATAATCTAATGTAGCTAAAACTGTGACAAAAAGTTGTAAACATAACAAAGTTTTAAACCATAAAATAGGTTCTATGATAATATAAGAACTAAGAATAGGGGAAGATATTGATCAAACTGTAAAATTCAGAGAATAAAATTTGAGAGAATTAGGTATGTAAATGCTTAAACTATTAAAATCTAAAAGCTTTTGTGATATCGCAATTCAATAAAGATTAAGAAATTTTTTATTCTAAACTATTTAATGAACATTCTACATATAATTTGATTTTATTGACTGAAGTTGTTTTGCAAATTTAGGAATTATGGATTTGATTTTAATATTAGATAAAGTGAGGTTAACAATTCTTTAAAGAAAATAAAGAGAGGTTACAGTGTAGGTTTGAGTACCATTTCTGTTGAAGTTTGGAAGAGATTAGGAGAACAATGTGTAATTTGATTGACTAAGTTATTCAATACAACTTTGATAATTAATAAGGTGCATAAAGAATGGAGGAATTTTTTTATTACCTTTTTATAAAATAAATATGATGTATGTTGTTGTTCTAATTTTAGAGATATCAAGAATTAATCAAACCTTGAAACTCCAGTAAAGTGTTAGTGGAGAAGACGATAAGATAATCATTTTTGAAAATCAATTTGGTTCATGTTTTAAGATCAACTATCAATTTTATTTATTTAATAAGGTGACTAGGGGAAAAATTTGAGAAAAATGAGGCTTTATATATGATATTTTAGTGATTTGGAAAGTTTATGGTGGAGTCCCAAGATAACAATTGTGATGGGTATGGCAAATGGATTATACCACTCATCATCATCATCTTCGGAGTATGTATCCCAGATTGGTTGATCCTGTAATTGATGAACTGTTTGGGAAGCCATATACTGAAGTGTGCTGATATAGTCATCTTCCTCGATATCGGAGGTATCTAAAGGGTTATCCATGGAATCTAGTGCAGAGGTTCATGTGCTTGCAGTACCTGCATGGTCCCCCAGTAGAGTTTCCTTTATCTGGATAGATGCCTCTTGTTTTAATAACACACTAAGCACCTGCTTCCCTGCCCCATGTTGGTTACTTTGATTGTCATTTGATTAATCTTCATCTTCATCTCCCTAGCAAGGCTTTGTTGGGGGAATAAATTCTGCATATTTGGGTGGGTTATATTTGACCATATAATCGAATTTTCCACTAGGTTGCCCTAGTGTATCCCAAATATCTGGACCTTGTTGATAAGATTCTTTTGGAAGTAAGATATCAAAAATTGATGGTTTAGGTGCTGGTTCTGGTGCTGGTTCTGGATTTGGTAATTCTGGTTGAAAGATTATTTCTTCATCACATTCTGAGCAAGAACAGGGGATTTGGTAATTCTGGTTGAAAGATTATTTCTTCATCACATTCTGGTTGAAAGCCTATTTTACCACGTTAGGACCTGTCCTTTTGCAAGAGTTCGATTTGCATAATACCAACAGATTAGAAATCTTGATATCAAAAACCTATCTTTTACCTAGAATACCTTTACCCTGATCTGAATTTAAGCTTCCATGGCTCTGATACCAAAGACGGAAATGGGAAACGGGGCTTGCATATGGATCACTCACAGGAAATTACAGGGATTAATAAAGGCACACAATATTTATTAGAGAAGCAAACTTACAAGCTTAAACTTCGCTCTGAGTAAGACCTGTGTGGTATCGCCACTCGATGCCTTGCTTAGAGATATAACTAGTGCTTTTATAGGAAGGAGTAAGGATCGGGTGTTCATGGGGCCCCATCGACATCCTTATCTTTTCTCCTTTTTAAGCACGTTCTCCTTAGTGGAGAATACACACTGCACACATTATTCTCCATAGTGGAGAATCTTTACTTTACAGCACACATTATTCTCCGTAGTGGAGAAAACAAAGAATATCTACTAATCATATTAACTTGGCTAAAGATATGTATGATAATGTTGTTACTAATGCTAGAGCCACTATGAGTGACAAATGATCTCGTATGGTTGTAGGTATAGTTTATTGTATAGGTTATTTGCACACAATGTGTGTTAATTGATGAACTTGTAATTAGATTAAATTCAAAACTTAAATTGTGGAAAAAGTTTAGAAATTTGACGTTTTTTAGATATGTGGAACCAATACTAAATATATTCCAATAATATGAAAAGAATGAGTGGTAAAATTATGATGGATGAAATATTGATGATGATATCATTAATCATATAAAAGTAGGTGGTTGAAATGGAGAGGAGTTTTTAAAGCGTTGTGCGATCATCATGTCCTCATTAGTTTAAAGGAAAAATTAATAAGATTGTGATACGGTGTGTCATAATTTATGTACAAAAAGTTAATGGACAGAGATAAAAGGTTAAAATGGATGTGTGGAGTTATTAGGAAAAATAAAATAAAGATGCTAATGTTTGAGAACAATTAGCTGCTCCTCCAATACTTGATCAAATAAGAGAAAAATGTTGAGAAGGTACCAACATCAAAGACAGATTTTATAGTTAGTCAATGTAATAAAAAAAAATCAATAAAGTTAAATATTACTGGTTGGCAATGTCTCTCAACTCCAAGTAGTTAGTATGAACACAGCTAGATGACGATGAAGATTTGTACTTCTTCGCTAATCATTATGTGGTATAAACGATTATTTTATATTCTGTTCAGTTTGATCAAGTTAATGATAATTATTTGAATTATTCTTTAGTGTTCAAATTAATGTTAAATAATCTCTTATGGATGGCTTCATATGTGGCATTACATCCTGCAAGCATACATTTTATAAACCTTGACTGAAATAATTAATGCCCTCAAATATCTAGTATCGTATGTGATCGAAATAATTATGTCCTCAAAATATGTTGTATTTTATGTGCTTTTGTTTGGTGTCTGTGGTTCCTTTTTCCTGGATTTTAAATCATTGCTTCTTCAACATGAGTTCAGATGATGATAAAAAGCTACAAATTGTCTAGGTACTGGTTTGATGGAGGATCCCTCACCCAAATCGTTATCTGAAAACTTAGATGTGAAGCCATCTTTTAGAAAGCTCACAAGTGATGCTAGTGGTAGGAAGTATCGCCGCCATTCACCTATTGGTAGATCAGATTCATCTTCATCTGGTGGTTAGTAATCCAACTTCAAAAAATTGAATTGCAAAATGTTGTCAAGAGAATTGTCAAGTTTGTTCATTCATGTTTTTGACATTTTTGTTATTTTTGTAAAATACATCTTATTGATGTTTAAAATTGATATCTACAGTCTCAACTGTTTAAGAAGATTTAGGACAATGTCCGAAGTGGTTGCAGGAGATTATGAATAGCTTTAGTTGTCTTCTGGTGGTAACTTATTGTGATTCCTCCACCTGTAAAAATTTCCTTGGTTGAAGAAATTCTTGGGAGTGATTATATATTTTGTTCGGTCAAATTAAGCAGCTTTTAATGAATAATTATAGGAGATAGATGTTTTTACCATTGAAGAGTATTAAGAAATGGAGGCAAGTGTGTACCGAGCATACTTGGATAACAGATAATCATTTAGAAGAATACTTATGAAACATTGATGCAAAAACGTGATAACGCTCACGTCAAGCGTTCTTTACTGCTGGCCCCACAGTGAGATGAAGGGAGGTAGAGTGGCCCTCTAAGTGCGAGAGTTATTTTGCCGCAGCCATGACATGAACCCTTACTCATTGATGCAAGTCTACCACTTGGGTACTAACTCAGCTATGCCCATTTTCCTTGAATACGTATGAAATATACTTTTATGGAAGGTGGAGACACAATAACGGCGCTAGCTACCAGAAGCTTGAACAGTAGATGTAAATTCTTCATAGATCCTTGTATTTCCTGAAGTTGTGCCAAGTGCCTAAGGGTTAGTAGGTTTGGTGTTTCATTTAGTCCCACATTGGTAATCATTCACTACTTTTTCCATTGAAGACATTCTACTTATTGAAAATTGAAACTTGAATTAGCAATTCTTGAAGTCTTGGTGGATGAATGGCTCTTGAATTTTGATCTTCTTAAGACAGTAGACTAGGTTTTCTATCTTCATAAAGAAGTTGAGGATAACTAATTAGTTCAACTTGCCTGCTCAACTGAAGAATGACTAGAACAATGTTCTGGACTGAATTTTAACTAACCTTCTCTCTCTCTCTCTAGCTGATACCAAAATCCTCAACTTTCACTGAGTATTGTTTTTTATTTGACTCTTCGAACTCTCATGGCATTTTACTAATTAACCCCCTAAAACAAGTCTTAGATGTTGCTTCATATTCTGCATCTACTGATTTGTTGTCTAAGAAGGCTAGAATGCTATGAATGTCTATGTTTTACATATGTGAGTATGATCCCATTTTTGTGTTATAATAACTGATAGGAAGTCCAAGATATGAGCGGAGTCGCAGTCCACTACCTCCCAAGGATAATCTTAAACGGATGTCTTCGGATCAGCGGAGGAATGATGTTGGAAGAGAGTCAGGAAGGGATTCCCATTCTGCTCGAAACAGGCCTAGTAGAGGCCATGAGTCCCAAAAACACTCTGAGAAATATTCATATTCCAATTCCCATGAATACAAAAGGCGTGATGCTTACAGCAAGCATGACAGACAAATTGATGAGAATGATAGGAATTACCAACGGTCATCCAGGTATGCAAGGAATGACAGGAGTTCTGACTATACAAGAGTTGAGAGACTATCTGGCAGATACACCAAGATTGCAGAGGATAGGAACAAAGATAAGGAAAGAGAGTATGATAAAGGTTTTGAAAAAATTGATGCACGAAGGAAGTTAAATCAACATTATGATTCAGAGCAGGACCGTTATAGGAAGAGAGAATCACACGACTACAGAAGTTCCTATCGCAGGAGCCCCCCACCCCCAGTTTGTAAAAATGATACTGCAAGTAGCAAGGAGCACCATGCAAATGAGGACCATAAGAGGAAATATCATGAAAGGGAAGATGAAAAACGTGAGAGAAGAACTTTGTTTAGTCAACAAGAACAAAATGTAGATGAAGCCTCTAAACATGTAGACGAGAAAAATCAAAATTCTCCATCAAGAGAAGTCAAAGATGGTCCAGCAACACATGGTTCGTGCTTCATAGAATCTATATATTCACTTCCTATGTTTCTGCATGCATTGCCCACGTTATCTACCTGACTGTTGACAATTAATCTAAATTTAACTACTTTGTAGATGAAGTGCCATTATCTAGTTCTGAACCTGTCGGTGAGACCAATTCTACAAACACAATTGCTGAAGCTGCTAACACTGTTGGTTCAGCAAAATTTGCTGCCATGAAAGCTGCTGAACTGGGTAAGTATTCTAGTTTTATTATAATTGCTTGGAATATTTTACAACAATAATCTGCTTGGTCATTTTAATATCCTCAAATTTTGTAAGTGCATACAATGTATGACAATGAGGCTGCACATTCCCCCTTGGCATTCTTAATTTGTATTGAATTATTTATGATGGATGTTTATTTCTCATTATGTGGTAGTCTGGCACTTTTTTTGCTCAAGATTCTGTATATAATTCTTCAAGCATGTTGGATGTGATTTATGGCACTAAATATATCACTGAACAGAGATCTCAAGATTATCTTAGCCCTAAAACTTAAGTCCATTTGTTTGGTTATCAAAAGCTTTTATTCAAGTGACGGGGTCACATTGTATACATAGACATAACGGTGTATTGAACTCTTCAAGGCATTTGGAGATTTATTCAAATTAGTATACAGCTTTTTCTTGGACCATGCTTAGATTTCATGACTAGTTGCAAAATTTCAATTATTTGAATTCCCTTACCATGTTTACTTATCTCCATACTTTTGCAGTGAATAAGAACCTTGTAGGTTTTGGAGGAGTTGGATGCTTGTCCACTGACCAAAAGAAAAAGCTACTATGGGGTAACAAAAAGGACTCTTCTCAAGAGGTATTTCATGTTTTGACTTCATTGACAAATTGTTGATTTAGGTTGTTATCATGATGCATCTCGTTTTACTTGCAAATGCTTCAGTCCTCCAGTAGCTGGGACCTTCATTTGTTTTCGGACCAGGATCGACAGGAAAAGTTCAACAGACTCATGGTAATCTCAAACGTTCTCTTTTTGCAAGTAGTCGTCAGAACTTCTATTTATCTTATGTCACAAAAGTCTCTTCAATCTGTAAAACGATTTACCAGAGATTCTCAATCCCCTACTAACACATTTTTAGAGTCTGAGGTTGCCTTTTTGGCTATGGCCAATTGTAGGGTGTGAAGGGCAATGTGGCTCCAGACGTCAAAGTGGAAAAGGATGGAAGCCTCCAAGCAAAAAAACGCGAGGAGCTCGACACCGACTTGGAGAAGCAATATACGGCAGGCCTTCGTCGAAGAGATGGTCGAACCGTTGGCCTTGGATTGTAATGACATTACCGTACCCTCTTTTAGAATGGACACAAGCTTGTGCGTTGAAGATCTTGACAGGCTTGCTTGTTTGTGAAAGTCCAGTTCCATGTTTCCAAAATAGAAACTATACATTTGTGCTTTTATGTGGAGCATACATCCAGTGTTTTTCATCAAGGTTGCCATTTTGCTGTGCAAATTTGAAACAGATTCTTACCCTCATTTTCGTTTCTGTTATATATATATATATATTATTATATATTTCTTACATTTTTCTTTGTTTTTTTGGCTATAAAAAAGTTCAGTATGTGAAAATAAATTTTATTGCAAGTCAAAAAGTAAATGAAAATATTTTTGTTATTTATTTCTGTAATAATTAAGTATGTCCTACCAAATCAAATGTTATGGTTCAGATTATAAGTGATATAGAAGTATGTTTGCTTTTGAGTAGTGCGCACCCTGAGCAGGATCTGTGGATCATAATCTCTCGTTTATTCCTGGATCAATGTACATTATCCGTGGAATTAGATTAAGAGGGATTATTATTTGGATCTTACTTCTAATTCAACGGCTGTTGCATTGGCCTAGAGATGAACTAGAGATTGTGGTCTAGAAGATTCCAACTGACACATCTTAGTGAAGGACCTGATTGACAAAGACTGGATTGACACATGTTGGACCGAACCCCGAGTTATTCGGACCGGACCCGACCCAAATGGCTCGACCTCTTTCCAAACCAAATACCATTCGATAAAAGGGGATCCAATAAAACGCTCGCTGCCCCTTTGCTCTCGCTTCTTCTACGCCTTCGCCTTCTCTTCCTCCTCGCGCTGGCCCTCGCTTCTCTTCTCCTCCGTCTCGATCTACCCCAATTGCTCTACCGTCCGACATGCTATTCTCCGCATGAGATCAATTGATGACTCAACACAAGAGGCCTTTTTCTGGCAGCAGAATCAGCGACAGCGGCGGCGGCGGAACCACCACGAACGGCAACAACAGTATCGGGGCAACCTGCAGCACCACCCCGGTTTCTCCCGACTGCTCTAACCCCATGAAGAAGGCTAAATCCCAACAGGTCGCAGCCTGCTCCTTGGACCAGGAGAAGAACGGCCTCCAACGCCACTTTCGCACCGACGTGCCTCCACGACCTTCGGAGGAGGAAGACTCGATGCTCGTAGACCAGGAGGAGCTCAAAACGGGGACTTCATCCCCTGTTTCTATCATGGGGGTCGCTTCCAATTTATCTAGGAAGAAGGCTACACCTCCCCAGCCGCCGACTACTAAGAAGCTCGTCATCAAGTCATTCAAAAGTATGCTCCTTTCGTCTATATATAGTTTGACAGCACTTTGGATAGTCTTTGGTTGGTTTCTGGGACGTGAATTTTAGCCTGCGACCAACTATCCATTTATCGGCAAAAAAACTGATTCATCGTCTAATTTTATTGAAATTCTCGCTGTTATCACTGATTCCCTCTCAAAGCGTAGGAGGATATCCGAGCTGTGAATCATGATTGATTCACTATGCAAATGGCAACCCTAACTGATCTTCAATCGACCATGCTAGGTGCTGATCTACCAGACTTATCCAACCAGACCCGGTGCTCTTCCAAAACTAACTACTAGGTATCCTACTAACAATACCTGGTGTTCCTAATCTGATGCTCCAGAAGCCTCAAAAAAATTTTATACATGATATGTTAGACTTTGATCTGATAAATATGTTCATTTGTTAAAATTCTTGACTATTTGGTTCATAAAAGAAAGAGTAGAACCGTTTCATGTAGTACTTCTTTATAGCGGAATGCAATGTATTAGACCGAAGTGTTCGTGTCTTGATATTTGGTTTTGATGAAAATTAAGATAAACTAATAATTCATACTGGAGGTGTTTTTGTTGGAGACTTGGAGAATATCTAAAGATCGTAAAATATTACATCAACCAATTAAAAAAGACACCATAGTTTTGACGATGTAATATTATTTATATTTTAATGTAAGTTAAGTGCTTTTGTGACTTAAATTCCTATCTGAACCAATTACCAAATTGTGAACACTTTTAATCTTTGGAAGCTTAGTACAAACCTTAGAACACGTACAAGAATTTATGGAAGCAAAATTCTAAAATTGAAACTCATTGTTTGAGTTTTTGCCATTTGGTCACTCACTGACTTCACTAATTTGTCAATCAATAGGCAGTCAATCAACAAATTTACCTTTTAAAAGTTTATAAATGATTATATTTTATTCAATTAAGTCTGCATCATCCCTTTAAATCATTGCCATCGTTCTTTATTAATCATTTTTCTTTTTTGGACTATTCTATTTAATTTTTCATAATTCTTGAGAGATTAAGGGATTAAAACCTAATTGACTCATTTAACTCAAAAGTCTTCCTTGGTTCTTAAGCTTTCAAGACCATTGTCAAATGATCAAGTCACCATGGGAGAATAGTATTTTTTTTTATTCACTAAAATTTTAAGATCCATCCTTTTTTTATTCCTATTTTTTTTTATTACTATCATTAAACTATACTGTCTTGTATTTGGGTTTGTTGTATCTGTGTGGACTGAACATGGGGAATCTCATTGGGCTGCATTAAAGTTAATCTTTTGCTCAATCCTTTTTTAGTCCCCAGGGATTTGGCACATATGGTAAGCACATGGTATTCTGTCCGGATTGGGCAGTGGTCAAATCCCACAGATTTCATCACCCGCAGACACCCCGTCATGTGCTTACCACCTGTGCTCCTGTTGAACCTTCCTCCATATGACGTGGGGTCGTTGTAGGGGGACCGTTAATGTGACGGTTCCACATTTTTTTTTTTTGCTCAATCCTTTTTCTTGCATTCTTTTTGTGCCTTACTCTTTTTCTTGTTCTTTGTTTCTCATTTCCATTTCATGTAATTGGTGATTGTGTATCTAACAACCCATGTCATTGAACTATCACATTCATGTTGCACAATGATCCTAAAGCTAGTGTTAGAGCGTTACTAAGGAAGCGTAGGAACAACATAGAAGAAGAAAGAAGGTGAGGATCAACAAATTCGACCATAACTTTGGTTTCTCAAATTTGCAAAGTGATGATTATCTGTTAGAAAATAAATTAGGTTCGTTTCTATTAAGCAAAAGCCAATTTGATGATGGAGGAAATTGAGACCCCTAGATAGACAAACACTACGAGTTGTTCAACTATTACTCCCCTGCAATATTTCTACAACAAGGAGAATACTATACTGAGTCTGATGAACCCCCTGTTAGAGTATATATGAGAACTCATCCCCTTTGGATAAGGTATATTTGGCATGTCACGCATTTGTTCTAAAGATGGTTTAAGGTGTGTTTCTTGCAGATCTCATCAATGATTCAACCTACTCACAAAATAGTTGAGTCCAATGGAGATTAGGTTCTATGTTGTGATGCCAAATATTGATCTTGTTATTCTCCTTGTGGGATAGTTAGGGCTCTACCATGACCATCAAATAATTACTTTGTAACCATAAAACTATGGTAATCTTTATCTTGTTCTTAGAAAAGACATACAAATAAAGAGAGTTTGAGATGACATTCGGTTCACCCTTGAATATACATGAAAAAGAAAATTAAATTGAGAGTAAGATTATGGAAGATCTCAGTCAAGGAAAGGAGATGTGAATCTAAAGGTTGAGGAGAAAATCTGAATTGACTAGAGGCAGAAAAAAAGGATAGTCTGGTGCACGAAGCTCCCGTCATGCGAGGTCCCGAGGAAGGATCCATTGTACGCAGTCTTACCTTGCTTTTTTTTTTTCAAGAGACTGTTTTCGGAGTTCGAACCTGTGACCTTTATGTTACAAGACAACAACTTTACTTTTGGGCCAAGGCTCCCCTTTGACTAGAGGCTGAAGAAACCATAAAAACTAAAAATCAAATTCCGATATAAGATTTTTTGTGAATTCTTAACATTAGGCTTAAGATACTTTAATTCTTGGTATCAATAGTTCTCTGGAGATGTGGATTGGCCATTTTGGTGCATTTTCCCACCTAATGTCATGCAAATGAGCTATGATGAACCATGTATATGGTAGTTTTGAGCTATCTGATAGATGTTGAACTTAGTCAATAGTGGGTATAAGCATGTTCAATTTAAGTCTCTGATAGGCCATTTATTATTTAGACAGGTTCCACTTTAGGTCTCATAATGTAATAGGAATTACTATCTCCATGATCTGTAATTTAAATTATAATTAGTTAAGTAGTTTTATGTCATTAGGCTTTACCTAATGATGTTAAAAATTATGATGTTAGGCTACAATTTATTGTGCTATTAGCCCATGTTTACTTTATGTCATCGTCTGACTAGTGAGTAGCATGGAATGGGGAGATTGCAAGAAATTTTACTTTGTTTGCTCGTCGACTATATACATCATATCTTACTCAGACTTAGGTATGAGCATTTGATAAGGGTGTGAATCCAAGTGGACATGATTATTTTGAAAATGATTACATATAACCAACAATGCATCAAGTGTCCACTTGGCATAAGTAAAGGGGGTAGATGAAGAGTTCGAACATCAGAACATATGAATCTTATCTCTACATTTAACTCTATGCTATACCTTAGCAATATTAAAATTTCCCAAATCATTTTTAACTACTTAAGTAGGGTTGCTCTATCCCTCACATTTTATTTATCTCATCTAACTATAGTTATATCAACTTTATTATTTTAAATTTATACCACAATTCCATTCTATAGGAATGATTTACTTTAAGACTAGACCATTGAAACAATCAAGTGATTTTTTGGACACATATGTTGAAGCATGATGGAATAAATTTTAAATGAATGGTACTCCTTTGTTCTCGTTCCACTTAACTCTTTTACTTATAAAGCAGGAATGCAACAATCAGATAGCGGATTGAAGTTAAAATTTTATCGTACTATGTCATATCAACACTCTGATGTGGTTTGGCAGATTGTGGTATGCCATGAATTTAGATAAATTCTACTCCTTACACTTGTTTATATATAGAAGAAATCCCTCCCTGCATTGGCCAACTATAACTTCCGGATTTACCTCCTCACAAGCTGACCGTGTGGGGCCGTTGGGTGACAGATTCCATCTTTTGCTACCATATATAGAAGTAAGACTATAGTGATTAAATAGTCAATTTAATTAATTAGATACTCAATTAAATTAAAATTTTAGAGGAAAAAGTTACAAATATATAATAAACATTTCAACAAACGAACATTAATAAACATCATATCATTAGTGGAATTCATCTTGACATGCTTTGACATGTGCCTAATTGTGTTCAAGTGTTAGCGTGATACAATAAATCAATAATCCTTGTTAGAGGCAACATATACGGCATTGTAGAGATCAATCATATCATTCAATATTGGATTTCATTAAGTTAGCAAAACAATCAATTTCGGCTGTGCAAGGTGACAACCCATAATTTTACACAGTGATTTGGTCTGTATTAAGTTACTCCTATCTTTCCTTATAACCCTGCAACTCCATCTTTAGCATTCTCACCTGTCTTACTAAATTCTTGACACTTATTTTCTAATTCACAAACAACTGTAATTATAAAGTATGTTTGGCTGTACAATTGATTTAATTCTTATTCCATATCAAGTGGTATGGGCATGTCATATAATATGTTAAGATTTATATAAGGGTGTCATAGGTGATACTTGACATTTTGCTTGTATAGCCTCTTAGAAGTTAGTAACTTCAATATTAGGAAAATTCTTACATGCGTTCTACCTATATTCACAGAAAAGCAAGATGGCTTATAATTAATCTACAGAGAAAAATAACCAAACTATTATCAACAATTACAAATTTAACTAAATTCATTCAATTATAACCTGCATGCAACTTCAACTAATTCAAATTTCAAATATTTGAGGTGTGAGACTTCTTATGGAAAGTGTGATCAGGTCACTGAATATCCATTCTTGCTAGAAGATTGCAACAATCTAGTGGAATAAAGGGCAGTCCAGTGTATGAAACTCTCGCCAATGCAGATCTCGGGGAAGGATCGGACCCAATTAGGTCTATTGTATGCAACCTTATCTTATATTGCAAGAGACTGTTTCCGCAACTCGAACTCGTGAGCACAAGGTCACACAACACTTTACTATTGCACCAAGGATCCCCTTCTAGTGGAATAAATAATATAAAACAATCAAATTCACTGTTATAACATTATAATCAAGTTATAGAGGATAATATTTTTGAGTGAATCTAGAGTGGATTAAATAAAAAGTCGAGATTATATCAATAGCAATGCAAAAATTGTGAAGTTATATAGAAATGTCAGGTTATACCATATCTAAATTGGAAAGTTGAAAAGATGAGAGCAATCACAAAAGTATGACATTATATTAAGGTTTTTTCTCTCTCTCAATTTGAGAACTTTTCTCAATAGTGTCTCATACCTTTGACATTCTCGGATCAAAGCATCTGAAGATACCTAGGTACTGAACCTATGTTTTCTCTTTTGCAGACGACATTGTCTCTCTCTTAAAAAAAATTAACACAGTCAATTGGCTATGCAATTGGTTTGTAAGTAGCATGAATATGAGAAATATATGACATTTATCGAATTATCGGCCATCAACTTTTTGTGGAGGCTAGTAAATTTTATAAGAAATTGCCTTTTGTTTGAATAATGGTCAAGAATTCTTTGATGTGAAGTGTCAGGCAGGTTATTGTAGTTAACAGTGGAAGATGCTTTTGTCAATTTTAATTATTTATACTGATTTAGAATGTTTTCTATAAAAACTCTTAGAAGTGTTTGTTCTCAGAACAGCACTTTGTTATTGCTTGCATTTTCATGTTTTTTAGTTAAACCTTCACTTCCCACAAATTTTGAGGAGGTCACATGGGCAACATTGAAGTCTGCTATTACTGCTATATTTTTGAAAAAACCAGATCCTTGCGACCGTGAAAAACTCTATCAGGTGATTTTCCTGATTATTTTTTTTTGTCTTTCCGGATACAGTTTTAGTTTCCTTTCCTGCTAGAATGACATGTGATTTATTTCTGGCGCTCTGTAGGCTGTCAGCAATCTTTGCTTGCATAAGATGGAATGGAGCCTATACCAACGAATAAAGGAGGAATGTGAAATGCACATTTCTATGGCATTGTCATCATTGGTCGGTCAGAGTCCGGACTTGGTGGTATTTTTGTCATTGGTAGAGAAATGCTGGCAGGACTTCTGTGACCAGATGTTGACTATACGTGGCATTGCTTTAGTACTTGATAGAACATATGTTATGCAACATCCACATGTCTGCTCATTGTGGGACATGGGTTTGCAGCTGTTCAGGAAGCATCTCACTTCATCTCAGGAAATAGAGCATAAAGTTGTCACAGGACTTCTGAGGTTGATTGAAAAGGAAAGGTATGTTAAGAAAAACAACTTCTTCCTCTTAGCTTTTCCAAAAAACCTAATTCAGATAATATGACTTGATTTTGTCAACATTTTGGTTTCTGGTTTCTTGATATTAGACTTCTGAGTTTGCTTATAATTGCCAAGTGGAATATCCACCTTTCTTTCTTTGTGTAAGCCTATTAGTATTCATCAGCTTATTACTGAATGCTATCATCGTAATGTTCACTTAAATGTACAAATGGAATGCAGGCCATATTAAGGAAAATTGTGGCGTCTTTTGACTTTTTGTTGGACTTGCTGATGTAGAATCGAATTTGCTCAACATTGTTAATTATCCCATGAAAAATTTTAAATCAATTGATTATCTAATATCTAGTTTTATTCTTAAAAGCTTACAAGGTAAATTGGAAGAAGATTAAAGGCTTCTGAATTCATCCAGACATGCATTGAAATAAAAATAAGTAAAATTCATTTTTAATTCAACTATCTAATTAATATACTTTTATGGTTAGAAGTAAAAATAATTAAGTGGGAGGGGATTAAATGAGTAAATTCTCATTTGAATTTATTTCAAGATTCTTTGACATTTGATGTTCCATGTCAAGCAACACAAGAGACAAAATTGTAATTCAATTATTTAATCGCTGTAGTTTTTTTAAAGTAGATAAAGTAATTGGAAGAAAATGAAATGAGAAAAACTAATCTGAAATTATCTTGGCAGGCTTAGATGCATGTTGAGCAGCTATATGGTGCAATTCCTAAATTATATCATTCTGGGACCTCTAGCATACACTGATACTT
>JBBPFQ011436100.1:0-31728 GCA_037974815.1 Kaempferia elegans | reverse complement strand
GTATTCAGGGAATCCGATAGAATCATAATGAGGGGAACGCAACAGCCAAAGAAATGAATAAATGCAATTAGGAGGGCACCAGGGACTAGTATTTTGCCGAAGTGAGCTTCCGATAGAATCATAATGAGGGGAACTTGCAACAGCCAAATAACAAATGCAATTAGGAGGGCACCAGGTTTTTCATGTAATTAGTGCCTCGCCTCCGTTCGCTTCCGATAGAAGAGAGGGTCAGATTGTTTGGAATGAAATACTAATCATATACAAAGTTCGCTTCCGCTTCCGATAGAATCATAAGGTATTCGGGGAATCCGAGAGAAGAGAGGGTCAGATTGTTTTTTCATGTCCGAAGTGAGCTTCCGAGAGAATCGGGAACCAGCTTTGCAACAGCCAAAGAAATTAACAAATGAAATTAGGAAATGGGGGCACCTGGTTTTTCATGTAATTTGTGCGACAAATTCATTCATAAATGCAATAAGGGCCCCGTCGTATAGTCTAACATGGCTGAAGGGGCCTTCTCCAACGAAGATATTTGGAAATACATTTAAATCAATATGCAAATAAAGAAAGTCTAGTCTCCACGTCACTTTCGATTAGGTATACAATTCCCTTTGGTTTGGGGCCTTCTCCATTATGATATATTCGAAATCATATAAATCAATATGCAAATAAAGTCTAGTCTCCACGTCACTTTCGATTAGTTCGTCCGGGGCCCAATAATTTATACTCCTCAAATCTGGACCATGGATCTGGAAAGCGCTGGTTCGAGTCCTGCTCGGCCCAATAAGACTTAGCTCCAACAATATAATATGAGATAACCAGTCCTACACGTCGCAAACTATTCTTATTAAATATTCATTTCACGTATCTGCCGCTGAACACCTCGCTGCCGCAGAACACGTCACTCTCCCGTCAATGAAAGTCAAGCGATCCCTAATTAATATTTGTCGCCCGTACCTTGACTTGAAAGAATTTTCCTCTCGCGTAGTCGGATGAGGAGAGAAGTGAGTCAACTGGTTTCATCTCTATTCAAAACTACGAAAGATCTGCCGTAGAAGTTGGATCTCTAGCTCTCCACGTCGCAAACTATTCTTATAAACTATAAATGTGCATTCTGGACAGCTGTACAGCTCTCGTTAACGGCTATGCACTCTGTTCACTCCCCCTCGCGTTAATGGTCCATTCCCTCAGTCCAGTCTTTCCGAACTGAGTAACGAGTTAGTCGGCTTTTCAGTCCCCCTTTCCTTCCCTTGTTCCCAAACCCCCTAATTCTATCCTGGAGCCTCGGTCGGTCGATGTCGCTTGTCCAGCAAGGCCTCCGGCATATCCCATCCCTGCTGGATGATCCGCAATATCCAGATGCGTGGTATGCACTGTCATAGCCCTATCCCGATCGCAGTCGGAAATCATTGGGAAGCGAATTCAATCATTGCCGTCTCGTGTTGTAACCCTATGGGGATTTTCTCGTGTTGTGATAAATAACCAGGTCCGCCTTTCTTCACTAGTTTGATCTCTTAGAGTTGCCCTCTTCGTCTTGTAAGTGGAGGTTGGCTCAGTTAGAAGTGAGGATGCTGATCCAGAGGATGCGTTTCCCGCTTCGCGAGCGCCGACAGACTCACTTCTTTTTTTAGTCGTCCTGCATCTTCTTCCCGCATATGTGTCCCTAGTGATTACTTCTCGGAGAGGCTTTCCTGTTGCTGAATATGTGGTGCATGGAGTTATATTGTCCTCTCATGCTCCCATGGAGTTACGGATAGGCCTTCGGAAAGGTATCCATCCGGTAAGTGCAAGTGCCTTACGGACAACCTCTTAAGCGGTCATATTTAGCAGTTCAACAGGTCCGCCCCTAAACAGCTCAACTTACTTGGGGAGTCTTTCTTAAGGGCCATATTAGAGAGTCTATGGTCCTGCGGGCGTTCAAGCCCACTCTGCCAGACTGCCAGCAATCCTTCCCGATCCTGGTGACAGATTTTCCTCCTAAAGACAGGACTTGGGGGATTTCTAACGCTACTTGAGGGTCGGTGGGGGGATAAGTGTGCGGGGTATCGCCTACAGATGAGGCCGATCCCCGTACTGAATAGTGCCAGTTCTCTCAGGCCTAGGGCACATTGAAAGAAATTGGTTGCGTACACAGAGATGCACGATTCTTTTTTCTCGTCCCCCATCCAGCTAGTTCTTCCCCTCGGCTAGATCACTATCCCCTTGGACTATCTAGGTTCCCCTTGTGATAGATCAGCCTCTCCTTTTTCATTTCTTCCCCCAGTTTCGTCTGTTTAGCGACCTTAATTACCCAGTCGGGTCAGGAGGCGTCCCTTTCGGGCTTCCCTTTTCAGTTGAGCTTTACTTGTTGATGATTTTAGTGAGTTAATATACTTATTGGTTCAATTTTGTACCAGGTTTAGGGTGTGGCTGCACCTCTCTCGTTCGGACAGGTTTTCGCCAAAGTTTTCACGCGCTGCCGGTTACGCTCGCGACCATACGAGTTAGTGTTTCAAGAGTCAGACTCCACTTTCAACGATCACTATACTTGAGACTGATTTTAGAAGTTGAAAGATAGGGCTTGAAAGCCCGCTTGCGGAGCCCAGTTTTTATAGTCTGCGCTAGAACCTCGTTTTTTTTGTGGTATCGTGTGTGTAAGGAAAGGAGTTAGGCATCAGCAGGAGTAGAAGAAATGATCTAGCACATCGGCTGGGGGGGGGAATGAGAGAATTCGGTTATCAATTCCTATGCTTGCAAGCTCCACGTCGCTATGAATATCAATATCGCTCGTACCTAACTTTAAAACGAGAACTTAATTAAGTGCACTCGTCCCTCCAAATATTGCAAGTCGTGCCTAAATAGAATATATAAGTTGGGCATCGCCTGATATTAAGTAATTTAGGTAGAGAGTAGATCTTTCGTAGTGTTGTTAGAATGGCCGGAGGATAGTCGTCAATTGCCTTTATAGTCAAGTCGTGTAAGATTTAGATCCCCGAATGATAAGTAGATAAATGAGAAAAGAACTGCTTCAACTTATCCCAACCCCTGGGGGCCTTTGAAACTGGTTCAGCTAGCCGGAGGAAAGCAAAAGAGAAGTTTTTTATTTTAATACTTTCTTTATCCGAACCTGACTCTCTCCTTCTTGAGGTGCTAAAAGAGAAGTTTTTTATTTTAATACTTTCTTTATCCGATAAAGCTTCAAATATAATTATTAAAGATAGGTGTAGAATGATCTTTTTCAAACCTTCTCCTCGTGTATTCAAGCATGTCTTTCATATGAGACTGGGAGTGCATTTTGTTTTCTATGAATTTAGATTCTCTTTTTTCATGCGTCACTGGTTCGCTCCTCTCGGACTCCGTTTTTGCATCAAAGAGCCTGGGACTCCTCTTTAAGGAAAGTACACCTCTTTTCACTTTTTATATGATTTAGCTCAGATGGCGCTGAAGAACCTGTTTCCGTGATTGAGTGGCATTTCTATTTGATTCTGAGTATGGCTCTGCTGCTCGATCTGTTGTTTCATATGATGCCTTGGTGGTATACTCTCGCCTCAATTACGTGCGCTTTCAGCAAGTAAAGTCAGCATGAAACAGTCCAATTCATTCATATAAGGAAGGCATGCTATGCTACTATCAAGAGCTATAAATAGACTCAAGTAGCTCCCCTTTGAGCGGTTCACCGGTGGATCCAATCAGCTGCGTAGCCTTTGGTCCCGAGCAATAGACAAAAGGGCACTTTTAACCTGTAGGAACTGCTAGCTGGTCTTCTTTTTCTTCTTCGTAGCTATTGGGCTTGTTCGTTGACAGCTATTGGGCTTGATAGTAGTAGTGGCTGAGTTTGTTGCTAAGTCCTCTCCTGATTGAAAGGCCTATTCTTTTCCTGTTGGTACCGCATAATCGTATCCTACTCGCTTTGTTGCCTGTAAAGTGGGGTCATACCATCTAACTTCTCTGTATTCTACGATTGGCATAGGGGTCATACCATCTAACTTCTCTGTATTCTACGATTGGCATATCCTACGATTGGCATATCAAAGTACTTTATCTGGCTAGAATTGGTCCTGATTCCTATGGGCTGGAACTACTTCGTGCTCTCGGGCACCATCAACAAAACAACACTTCAAGTTGCCACATGCTGTCCCTCTGTACAAGGATGCTCCGGTTACGATTCTCTCTATGATATGGCATTCTTCCTCAATGTACGGAACCAAGGACGCATGCTTTCTTCGTTTTCTCTACGCGCGCAAGGGCTTTCTCGATTTAAGGGCATAAGTGCTTTCTGTATTTAAGGTTGTTTGAGCGAGGATTATCTATGATAAGGTGAGACGATAGTCGATTGGTGGCCAGGAGGGGACCCCGAAGCGAGGATGGCACATACTTAGCTACATAGATTCGAAAGGCATTAGACCCCACGGGGGCTGCCAGCCCACCCAACCGCCCTGACCCTAAGGGGCGGTATGAGGAAGAGTAGAGCATGAGAGCCCCCCTAGGAGGGCTAAAATGCCAAAGAGAACCTATACTCTATGAAAGCTAAACTCTAGTACTGAAGATGATCTCTCTCCTCTCCTACTGATCTCTTCTTCTCTAGTACTGATCTCTTCGGTGAGGACTCTCTACTTTCTTTAATACTCTACTCAAAGAAAATCAAACCCTATCTCTCTTCTCTGTTGTACCAGTCCAGATACTCTACCTCAACTCAAATCAATACCGTCTGAACTGTTCTGTTCTCTTCCCCTTTCACCACTCGTACTCGTAAGACCCTTTGACCCCTTCGCCTCTCGTCTCCTCTATACTCTCCTACTTCTGTCTTCCTCTCGAACCTGTCCTTTGTGACCCCTGTACTACTTCTGTCTTCTTCTCTAGTACTGATCTCTTCAACTACTGATCTCTTCCTCTCGAACCTCCATAGTCCTAGAAAGCACTGACATCGACACCTTCCATTCCTTTGTGACCCCTCGGAGAAATGAAATACCTATACCTCTTCTACTCCTCTTTTCAATTCAAGCAATCCTTTACGAAAAACCCTATCTCTATACTCTCCTCTCGTCTGCTCGTCCTCTGCTCGCCTATCAATGAAAGGTTCCCCCCTCGTTCTAAGATCAATTGAAGGATCGGTCTGCCCCTCTCATCTGAATTTCTGTTTACTCTAAGAAGTTCTTCAATTCCCCCTCTGCGAGGTCTGAAAGGATACTCTTCTCAACTCCTAGAAATGACTTATCTACTCAACTCTTTTCAAACCCCGAAAGCAACGAAATGAAAGGGGCGAAGAGCTGAGCCGTTAGGCGAAGGGTCAGCTCTCTATACGAAATTCTTTTGAATTCCTTTCCCCTTTGACCCCTCGTTCTAAGAGAAATTCCTTTGTGACCCCTCGTATACTGATCTCTTCAATGGATCTCTTCAATGAAGGCTACTTCTCTCTTCTTCTCGAAAGCTAAAGACCTCTCCTTCTAATACCCTAGGTGACGACTCTCTACTTTCTAGTCAAAGCCCTCTAGAATTGAATTGAAGGAATCCTCTTTCTTTTCTTTTGAACCGCAACCTGCAATACGAAAATAAAACCCCTGTACAAGTCAAAAGCTCTACTCAATCCCATTTACTCTAAGAAGTTCTTTATCAACCCCGATGCGAGGGAAAGAAGGCATCCAGGAATAAAAGGATACTTAAGATACTTACTGCTAAGGGTAACCCCCCCGAAGTCAATTCCTTTGTCGTTAACCCCTCCTAACGACCTTAAATACTGTACTCAACTCCCTTCAAGCAATAGCCTTCAGCACTCGATTTCCTGGCATCTGTCTGTATCAACTCAAATCAATGAAAGCTCTCTTGTCGCCTCTCGTATATATTCAATACCCTGATGCCCTATCCTATCTCTATCTGAAAGGTTCACCCCTCTACTCTAGAACTCATAGAAAGCACTCTTCTGTCCTCTCAACTCTTTTGAATTGAAGCTATCCGATAGGAAATCGTAAGTGAACTCAATTCTTTGTGTCGAGCTCAAAAGCATGAATCCTCAATCCTTTCATACCGGAATCGCCCATCCTTATATCTTTGAAAGCCATACTCAATGACTTAAATACTATCTGAAAGGGTCACCAATCGACTATCGTCTCACCTTATCATAGAGAATCCTCCGCCTTTCGGCTCAGCTCTTTCGCCAATCGACTATCGTCTCACCTTATCCACGATAATCCTTCGCCTTTCGGCTCAGCTCTTCGCCCCTTCGTTCTAAGACTGAATTCCGCACTCACCTTCAAAACAGTACAGCCAAGGTGCTTGGAGCTCATACCATCAATGCTGTCAAACCCCTCTAAGAGAGATGCAAGGTTGACCCCTTCGTTCTAAGACTGAATTGCGCACTCAACTCACATCAATTCAAATACAAGTCAACCTACCATCAGCACATCCGCCCATCATCCCATCATCCTCCCATGAGCTTCCCATGAGTACCTCCAACCAGCAATCCTGATTCAAGCAATACTCTTTTCAATGAAATCTAAGTTACTGTCAAACCCATCTACAACCAATACCTTCAATCCTGTCAAACTACTCAATCAACTCAAACCGCTCTATACTCCTGGAAAGGGTCAGCAAGCGGAATTAAGTCTTTCTCTACTCAATGAAAGTGTCATCCCTTCTCTCTACAACTGAATTCAAGCACCACTCTTCTTGAACTCTCTTCAATCTAAGTGACTTCCAATCCCAAGGTTGTAAGTAGTGGTTCGAGTCCACGTCGTGGTGAAGCGAGCAGAATCCAATAGAAGAATGGCACTATATACTTTAATTAATGGATGGCACTATATACTTTAATGGTACGTAGGCAGCCTGATAAGGATAATTCAGGTTCGGTATTTCGCTTTCGTATACACCATTTACTCTTTCCAGAAACTCTTTCCATTCCTCCCTCGATATGTGGAATCGTCTTTCGCTGTCTCTAGTTCGATTCGATCTTGAAATTTGAATTTCTTCACCGGGTCAATGAGAGTGAAATTTGAATGGTTATAGAGTTGAGAGAATTCCAAGTAATGAGTTCACGAAGAGAAGAAATTTCATTCAATACGATCGAGAGAGCTGCGCCCAGTGCGCTTCACAAGAGTGGTCTACGGTCCAGTGAAGCCGGTAAACGTAAGCCTAAGATCGTCGAATGAAAGCAAAGCTCATTCGTTCACTCAAGTACGGGAAAAGATCAGAAGATATCAAATGCTACACACATGCTCTTTCAACTTTCAACTCGTTCAAAACGAAGAAAAAAATTTCAAATAGCACTTTGCTTAACACATGCTCTTTCAACTCGAACTATGTAACTTTCGGGTCCCGTACATACTCTCAGATCGGACGGGAGCTTTGGAATATTCAAATCTAGGGCTGCTCTAGTAGAGTTACTGGCATTCAAACGACTCAAACTCTTCATTCAAAAAAACACTATGAAAGATCTATTCAGACGTCTAAGCACTCGTCCCATCCTTTAGTCACACGTCGCTATCGCTCGTACCTTGCATTGGAATACGGGATAGGATTATTGGAATATGAAAATGTGGGTCTGCTCTATATGAGTTAATGGCATTCCCACGACTCAAATAGTTTTTTTTTCTTTTGAATTTATAAATTTCTTCTTTCCCACTGGGCGAGAGGTGCACCTACCCACTCATCAGGTGTTCAGCTTACTTGCACAACCCCGGCATTTGAGCGACCCGAACGCGTAGATCTTTCGTAGTGTTTTTTTGAATAGAGATTAAAAAAAAGAAAACACACTTAGAAAGAAAAGATATTCTGATCTTTATGGGGCCCCAGCCCTACCCCTAAACTGAAATAGTGGGTATTTCGGCCCAGAGCAGATAATTATAGTTGCGTGCCCGGAAAGTAACCCAAAGCCATTTACTCTGACCCTTATGGTCGAGCTCTATCCTTTCGTCTCCCCTATCTGCTATAAGTGACTTCCATTACTCAACCCCTCTCTACGCCTAGTCGGTGACCCCGAAGCGAGGTCCTGAAGGCCCCTTTTCTACAACCCCTATCAACCCCTCCTAACATCCATAAATACGATAGTCAAATACCTCTTCAATCACTATACGACTCAAGTCAAACCCAGTTTCAATGCCTAACACCCTTTCTCTATACTCAATACCCTCTCAACTCAAATCAACTCCTATAAAGCCATTCAAACCCAGTCCAGTCCTCAAATCTAAATGAAACCTCAAAACAGTACCTCCAAGCTGTTTGTAGCCTAATACTCAATGAAAGGCCCTCTCTACTCTTTTGCTGTCAAACCCCTCTAAACTCATAGAAAGGGTGCGATCTTACCTTATGAAAGGAATACTCTTTTCAATGTTTCAATGACTCCTCTACAACCCCAGTTCTGCTGTCAACCCCCGCTTCAGTAGCCTTCAGCCCTATTCAATTCAATCTCAACTCTAGGACTGAACTCAAATCCCTGAAAAACCCTTATTCTTGTCTATTCCCTGAAAACCCCTATTCTTGTCTATCCTATCTCCCATGACATCAGCCATTCTGCTCTTTTCAATACCCTATCTCCTCTGTTCTCTGTTGTCCCATACTTAAATACTCTTTTCAAATCCCCTCTTTACTCTTCTTTCTTCGTCGGTCGCAAAGGTCTATACTCTACTGAAATCCCTGAAATCGGTATTCCTGCCAAACACACCCCTCTACTGTAGAACTGAATTCAATCTCAGTGACTGAGAAACCCCTGTACAATCTAAGTGACTGAGAAACCCCTGTACAAGTCAATCTAAGTGACTGAGAAACCCCTGTACAATGGGTATTACTTGTATTCTGCAACCCCTCTCCTGGCCTCTGAACTCTTTTTCAATCGGCTATGAACTCTCTTCTCAATGGGTATTACTTCCAAACCCTATCTGGCAACTCTTTTGAAACCCCTCTTCAATGAAATTCAATCTAAGTGCCTTCCAAACCCCTCTTGAATGTAAGTTACTGCCATTCCTCAACCCCTCTATACGTCTATCAACTCAATTGGTATTACTTGGATTCTTCTTGCCTGAAGTAATCTATTTCAGCTACCCCAGCTCAAATGCCTAACATACAATACCTATCTGAAAGGCCCTTCTATACTCATATAAAGCTCTCTTCTCTCCTCTATCTAGAACTCTCTTCTCTTGTCTTGTCTTCTCTGGCAACTCAATACCCTATCTTCTCCTTCGTCTCTCCTATCACCTGAATTCAATCCTAAATACTGGAATACCGAAGCTGACTCTTTTGAATTCAAGCCATACGTATTATGACTTCCAAACCCCTCTTCAATCACTTCCCAGATGAAAGGTCAATACTCAAGGAACCCATTGAAGCTAAATCAAACATCTCTAAGGCTTCGAGGCTCACTCTATACTCTTTTGAAACCCCTCTGCTCTGCTATCACCTCTCTTCTCTTCTCTGGCAATAGACCGAACTCAATGACTGCACCACTCTCTTCTCTGGCAATGAAAGCAATAGCCTTCAGCCCCATTCAACTCAAACCCCTCCTAAGACCCTATCTGCCAATGAAAGCTAAAAGGGAGCCTACCAACTCTTTTGAAACCCCTCTCTTCAATGACTCGGCTATCAACTCAAGGGTTCGATCTTACCTTTAATTCAACTCGTCAGCCAATCATTGCTCTGTAGACTTACGTTTCGAAGTACCACAATCGGCTTCGATGATCACGATATCAGGCATTTTGCTCGATTTCCTGGCATCTGTCTGTCTTTCCTGCTGGCATTCAACTCTCTACCTGAGCCCGATGCCATCATTGAATTCTCTACCTGAGCCCAATGCCATCATCCTCAATCCATGTTCTACGACCCGAAGCTTCATGCCCCGTGATCTATCTTATCCCTCTTGCTCTCTCGATTTCTGTACCCGTGATCTATCTTATCCCTCTTGCTCTCTCGATTTCTGTACCCGTGATCTGTCTTTATTTAGGGTATTGTCAGCCTAATTTAATATAGTATAAAGTCAGTTGCTCGAGCGCCAAAAAGGTAAGTTATAAGTAAGTTCGCCCTAATATATTATTATAAGTTCAGTTGCCGACTGAGAAAGTCTTGGGTAGAGTGAATGGCATTCAAAACGTAGAAAGATCTGCCCAAGACTCAGACTACTATAGTCGGCCCTCTCCTTAAACTTACTAGGAATGGCGAGCTCTATCTTATTCGTATATCTCCCTTATGGTCGATCCCGTCGAATATTGTTTCACTCGGCCCTCTCCTTAGCAATATTAGTCGAGCTCTATCTGACGATACCCTCTCGCAGACTTAAATTAAGAGCGAGCAAGTGACTTATATTAATTATTATTATTATATTGGGCTGTCTCAAACTTACTTATTTTAGGGCTCCGGTCGATCCCCAGCAAGTCGTGCCTGTATAAGTCAGTTCTATTCAAAACGTAGAAAGATCTACCCTAATGGTCGAGCCAAGCAGATGATTTACACTTAATTTATTGTGTGAATGGCTTTATTCACTCTATCCAACTTACTTATATTATATTTAGGCCTTACGGATGCCCTTTTCCAGTTGAACTTCTTGAATAGCCTATCTATTGACCATTCCATCCCCTGATTTGAGATTGAATCGCATGAAAGGATCCCCGAACTGCTTTGCAAATGGGACAAAAAACATGAACTGGTGAGCCCACTCCACGGTACTCAAGGACTCATAAATGGTAGGCCGTGAAGTTCAAGTAGCCGACCTTGGCCTATGAGCTCGTTCAACTCAGCGACCAGCTCTTGAGGGACCGCGTTACTTATATTATATTAGGGCGCATGCGCTCGAGCAAGTTACTTATATTATATTAGGGCGGTTCGTATATCTCCCTATTGGTCGATCCCTCAACTATTCTTTACGTCGGCAACTTATAAACTTACCAACTTACTTCACTTACCTTTTTGGCCTTCTAAATTCACTATAAAGCGAGCCTTTTCACCCTCCCTTATGGTTATTTCTACCCCAACTTACAACTTACATCTGACTTATACGGGGCAGGCTCACTCGTACCATAAATTTACATAGAGAGAAAGAAGTTCAAATCAAATTTATATTGATTCCGCATGGGTTATGGAAATTCCGTTTAGGCTCAAAACACGGGTTTTATAACTTTTCGTTTTTTGAGTTGTCGATTTCCCTGCAAAAAGAGAGTTTAGGCTCAAAAGACGGGGTTTCTGACTTTTGCAAAATTCTGTTGTCGATTTCCCTGCAAAAAGTCCGTTTAGGCTCAAAAGACGGGGTTTTCAACTTCTTAGAAAGAAAATCGAGAGTGAAAGACTCAACGATAGAGAGTGAATGCGGTAAGTTTAAGTAAGTTGGTAGATCTTTCTGGTGCAGGAGATTTTGGTTAGTATCTTTGTATGGGGACGCTCGCAATACCGGGAGAGAGAGAGTAGATCTTTCGTAGTTTTGAATCGCCTGGAAGGGAATCGGGCAAAAGAAGGAGAAGGCCTTAGTCAGTTCGATAGCGACGTCGACGGGTTCAGTCTCGCCAGGACAGACCAACTCAACTTTAGCATACTCCTTCATTTCTCGAGCGCCAAAAAGGTCAGTTATAAGTAAGTTGCCCTAATATAATATAAGTAAGTTGTATCGTAAGATAGGCTCGACCAACGGGCCCTAATATAATATAAGTAGTAGACCCGCCCCCTTAAAGAAATTCAGTTCTCGAGCGCCAAAAAGGTCAGTTATAAGTAAGTTAGCCTAAATCTAATATAATATAAGTCAGTTCAGATCTTGTTTTGAATGGATAGTCGCAAGATCGAATTCAAGAATGGAGTTCGGGAAGCCGGTAGTAAGGGCAATAGTCGAAGAAGCGAGGCTGGAATCTTTGCCCCCCCTAATATAATATAAGTATAAGTAAGTTGTAAGTTGTCAGTTCAAGGAGCGCCCTAATAATATATAAGTAAAGGGAAGATCTTTCTACGTTTCTTAAGTTATTCAAAACTACTCAAGATCTACATTCATTTCTTTTATTAACGTCACTTGCTCGCAGTTCATTTCTAAAGCCTAAATCAAATCTAATATAAGTCAAGTGATGAACCGGATTATTTTGTTGGTATCGAACGACCTGTACCAGTTAGGTTGTATTAAAGGTTGTCTCGAACGACCTGTACCTGTAGTATTAATGGTTCATTGTTTGACTCCGGAAATGTAGCAGAAGTGAAGGAGATGTTTGACTCCCTACATGAGGCAATGTAGCGTGAGTGAGTGGATTATTTTGCTCCAAATGAGCAAATGTAGCTGAAGTGAAGGAGATCCCATTCAAGGAGAGTGAGATCTTAGTCGTTTGCAGAAAATGAACCATAGTCTCACATTATTCACCTGCAATTGTTCTTTTTGGACCCTTGGACTGTAGTTGGAGAGATCTTGTACAGTACCCGTCTTAAAAGAACGATTATGGAATGCCGATTTCAGTAGAGTGAAATCAAAGCAAATCGAAAAGATAAAGATAAGTATTTCATATTGAAATTCATTTTAACTCTTCGACTCCCTCCTGGTCTCAATCCATCTTAGCCCTCTTCCTCCTCCTCATGCAAGCAAAGATTTCTTTGTGATTTCAAAGATATTCAAATATAAATTTGAATTCAAATTCTCTTTGCTTCTCTTTTCTTTTTCTTTATTGTGCTCATGCAAGCAAAGATTTCTTTGTGATTTCAAATCAATCTATCTTATCTTTCAAATCAATCTATCTTATCTTCTGTCTGTAGTGAGTGGCAGAGAGCCAGGCTCAATGACACGAGCGGATGTGAGTCTTCGGCAATGCTCTCTCCTATACACATAACACCTAGGCAGATCCACCGTCAGTACAGTATGGAACAGAATGCAAGTAGAGAAGGGATTCGAGTTCAATTGAAAAAAAAAGAGTATGGCTTTCAGGGAGTTCATACTAGTATAGAGGAAAGGATTCCTCATGAAATGGGATTATCCATCAAGTGAGTATAGAACGAGAAGAATAGAAGTCACTCGCCTTGCTTCCTTTAGCAGGGGAAATGCCGACATCTAACAGAAAAAAGGTCCTAAGAGCGGATTCGATTCTTATGGATTCCCCCGGGTATTCCCCATTGGTCTATCAATTCCTTTTTACCCCATCTCTCGAGATAAAAGTCCCACATCTGATTCACTTGCACAAGCCATTCTAACATCGTCTGCTTCTCTTGTCTCTGCTGCGAAACCTCTTCCTCAAATAATAAATTAGGCCTTGCGTTGGTGGTTTGTACTGTAATAAGAAAGATCTTTCTATTCAATCTTCTGTTTCATGAAGACTCACTTAACACTTTCTTATTCAAACCGAACTGCTAGTGCTTTCGACGGGGTGTATAATTGACAGAAAGAATCTGTGCATCTCTCTATATGTTCTTGCTTTAGCCCTTATTTCGTAATGGAATATGGAAAGAGAAAGAGATTCGTCTTGCTTATGTGCTTGCTCATTGGATTGAGTGTGTGGTATCTGCTTTTGACCGAACCGCTCTTTGCTTCACCAAATATGCTCTTCTATTCTATTGATTATATAAGTTCACATTCTTCAGGAAGAGTGAATTTACAACTAACGTTCAGGGGATGCGACTAAGCAAGTAGTTCACCTTCCTTCTTTTAGTGCTTCTATCCTTCTCTTATGGCTTTCCGGCTTGGGTAGATAGGCCGGGCATATCAAAAAGATTGTTTACCAATGAGATGACAAGTGAACGATTGAAATCTCTGTCTCGACTGACCTTCCTTAGTTGAAAGAGCATTTATCCCATCCCAGTTAATCCAATAGTCGAAGGAAGGTGGCACAGTTAAGTTACTCAAACCAAAGAGAATGAGCCCTAAACATCTGAAATCATCGGCTTCCACTCCTTCTTTTCCCTCTGTCTCAACCCTAAGCCCTGCCTGTCGCAGAACCGCTGTGAAGCATCCATTCTATTCAATTAGAAATAGCATCTATAACTAGTAGTAGACGGTTGCTTCGAATGAGGAAAATCCGGTCTCACAGGTCCTGCTTAAGCTCCAGTTGTATAGGAAAGGAAGTAGTCTTGCCCACTTTGCCTTACGCTCATAGAGATCTATCAGTATCCATCTTGTCTCAGTAGGCAAGTACGCTCGGCCCAGTACTCAACTTTGGCATTCAAGCCTGAGTCCTTTGACCTTCTTTCTTGAATGTTCTGGAAGAAGGGAATCCCCTAAAGATAACTTCTTTGCTTGCTGGCACCTTCATCGCACGCCCTTATAGAAGATTTCCATTTGAAAGCACGATTCAGTCGGGAATAGAAAATTATAATTTTTTACCCTTGAAAATGATAAACTAATTGGCGCAGAAGCACCCACAATTGCCTTATCGGGGTTCCCATTGGTATTGGACAAATATTGAGGAGCCATGAAGTAAAGAAAAACCCTTCCTTCCCGTGCTATTCAACTAATAAGTAGTTGCTTGCTTACGCAATTCTTTTATTAGCCCTGAGACTTTTACATCTTGCTTTGCTTGGACAACCCAATTTTTTCCAAAAAGGAAGTTGTAAAGCGAAAACCTATCGCATCTTCTATAAGAAAGTTCAGTGCTGTCGAATCCGGAACTTGTTTTGAACTTTAGCAGGTACTGAGTAGAAGGCTGTAAACTCAGACCCTCACTCGAACTGGCAATGGCTGGGACCAACTCGCTTCGATTCGAGACTTAGTAACTCGTAATTCCATTCCTCATTAGTTAAAGAACTCCTTGGCTATGCTATTCGCCCTGCCCTTCTCTACTCAAAAAGAGTTCTATACCTGCTTGACTCACTAACTTAGAAACTGAAAGTAAAGTAGAACCCTTACCTGCTCGCACTCACTTACTCGTCAGAAAGGAAAGCATAACTTCGGACCTTCTATTGTTAACATCGGCTAGACAGTATAGGCTCTGGCAACTTTCAAAACCTCCAACGAGATTGTCAGTCAGCGGATGGTCCTACTATGACAAAGCTCCTTGTCTTCTCTCTCGCTCGGTCCAAAGCGTGGAATCATTTAAGCCAGTCTTTACCGCTTCAAAGGTCCGGGCTGGCTCCCTTCTTATTCGTATTATATCTAAAAAATGTTTTCCAATCTTTCTAGCTTGACTGGACGGAAAAAACCCCTGCTACGTCGGAACAAGCGAAATCGTAATTAAGCGAGACATTACCTTTTACCTTACCTCATTTCCAAGAAAAATTATTATTCTAGGTACTTTGCCCTGTGCCGTCAAACCCCTTATCAATGCTTTTACAAGATGTTGATTGCTAGCGGCTCAACCGGCTGGAAGGGACTTATTTCAACCCCCCGCTATCTGATAAAAAGTACACCATACCAGTCGTGACCCAAAGAAAGTGAGCTAGTGACGTGTTTAGCTTAGTCGGGATAGGAGTTCTTGTCTGCTTTGGTCATGAATCTGCCAGGCATCGCTTTACTTTCTGGATTCTTGAAAAGAGTAGTTAGCAGGCAGGGGATCTTTTATTTTATGGTGGTTCAGTGAACCGAGGGTAGGTCCTTTGCTCGTGAGTCTTTCTTTCCCTAAGCTAGATAACTAGCTAGTTATAAATGCCATACCTTTCGAGAAGTGGAAGCCCCTTTCCTTATTTGATTAAAAGAAAACTTGCAATGCTGATTGAAAGAAAGCATTCCTTAGTGAACAGTAGTGCTTTTAACACTCTCTTGCCGATGCTAGTTAATCTGTTGGAGGGAAGCTGCTAACTGTGAAGGATGCTTTGACCGACAATGCCGATTCCTAATTAGTGAGCGGAGCCTGGTCTGGGATCAAATCAATCTCTTCTTTCTATTAATAGGAAGTTTCTTGCATAAAGAGAGCTGATGTCCCGGAGTTAGACAAGTGACTGGTAGAGCTAAATGAAACTAGATCTGTAGAAGGAAACCGAAACCTCCGAGAAGTGTCGATTGTATGTAAGAAAGAAGTATGCATCCTCCCGGACACTCAATCCCTTCTGACCCATGAGTTTGGGCATGTTCCGAACTTAGCTATTCGGGAAACAGGTATTAGGTATTGGATTCCGCTGTCACTAATATACAGAAGGGCCGACTATCTGGATCTGGTTTGAATCTGTACTGGATTGACTGTCCAAGCTATATAGCTGATAAGCTAGATCTATCTTATATAAGATAGATAGCTTTAGCTCTAAAGCTATCTTTCTCTATTTATAATAGAGATGGTTTGAAAGGTTTACAATTCTTGTTGGGGACTGAAATGGTACAAAATTACCTTTAGGCAATTCTAAAGAATTCCAATCAGAATTCAAGTATGAATGCCCGCTTCAACTTCTAGCTTTGAAAGACCAGGAACCTTGTCCGGAGCTGGCATGACTGTACGAGTGTGATTCCTTTCCTAGCTACAAGCAAGAATTGTTAATCAAGCATATAATCTGGGGCAAGGTTGATCTAGTACCAAAGATAACTGTTTAATTAAACTCCAGTGTACACGGGTATTAGAAGCAGCTTCTTCGTTTCTCTTTCTTTCATGGAGGGAAGATAACTCCGAATAGCATGGCATTCTTGACTTCTTTAGAGTGGAACTCACCATTACTAGATCTTAAGATCAACGATAGCTTATAAGTAAGCAATCTTCCAGTAAACTGGATCTGTACGATCCAATAAACTAGCTCGCTGGCTGAAAGGGATAAATTAGACTATGAATTCCGACAGCATGTTTTTCTTAGTCATTTTGTGATGAATTCAGTCATTCGTATCGAGCCTTTCTCTCCGGACCAGCAACAGGAAAAGGGTTGGAATACTCATTTATTTACAACATTAATTCAGAAGAGAGGTTGAGTGTTCAGTTCAGTGCATTATACTAATTTCTCCTAAGGGTTTAGGTCAGGCTTTGAGAGAAGGAAGCTTTCAACATGCCCTTATGGTTGAATGTTGTGGGTGCTTTCTAACAGAGTTTGGAAATTCCTATTTGTTGGTTCATAGAAGAATGCTTCTCAGTTAATTCATATTTTTTTATGAATCAATCATAGTTAATATATAAAAAAATAATATATATATATTAGGGAGATTGTATAAAAGATAGGCTCAACTACTACAGCTAAGGAGAAGGGTATCCATAAGACCTAAATATACATTTGTTGCTAGCCTTAGTAAGTTGGATGAATCCAATCCTGACTCCGCATGATCTGAGGCTTGCTCCCCACTGACTCGTAGGTCTCCGGACAATCCCTCGCTTCACACTGAATCTGACTATTAAGTAATGAACCCAATCTCGACTTCGCTGATGATTCATTCGACAAAGAGGAAGTGTTTATCTTCTATATCTATTTGCTCTCTTGCTTGCTTGATTCGACTTTGCTGAATTCTCCCCTTCAATTGCTTTGATCGTGCAATCGTGCTTGCAAAGCTTCAATTGTCTCTTGATCTTTGCTTCTTGATCTTGATTGATGCATTCGACATCTCTGCTCTCTTGCCCTCAGTGGAGAACAGGCGGATGAACTTTGCTGCCGCACTCCACTTCGCATGAACTCAAGTCTCATTCGACTTCGCTTAGTAAGTAGTAGGTGCCGAAGCTCAGGATCTTTTTCAGGAAAGCCTACTCATATCATGAGCGACTGGACTTGGAAGAAAGCAAACTCCGGAGGCCCACTCTTCCCCGGCCTAGGCAACCGCAGCATAACTAGGAAGCGATGGGCTCTCTCTGGTATCTGCATCTACTGGTTGTTTCAGTCGTGGGGATAGAGATAGATCCTCCCCCGCTCCTCTCTTTCCTCGACTTCGCTTTATATGTGGCCGCGCTCCTTTAATTACAATATGGTTCACCTCTTCTGCTTAGTTGTCACTCGCTCTTCTACGCGCTACTTCGAGCCTTCTCCATGGCAGTGCTCCATCTCCATTCACTCGCATAGCACCCCTCTTTCTTTCGCTCGTTTCACTCGCTCCTCATCTTCTTAGGCGGGGATTCGAACCCAGCGAGCGAGCCAACCTTAGACTGATTCTTTCGCAACTACGTCATCAAACTCGCACCTATCTCATTCATTCTTCGTTTCTTTCGTAGAACTTGATCTTCTCTTACATAAGATGATTGCTTCGTGATCTTTGTCTACGGGCCAAACTCTGTGCGGCAGCGGAACGGCCACGGTCTTGATCATTATTTGTGAGTACGCATTCTTGATTCTTCCCCGACTTCACTTTTTATTCGACTTCGCTTCTTCAACTCGATTGAGAGAGAGAACTCGATTGAGTAAATGTTGGAGTCAGGGGAAAGAGACCGGGGCTAAGATCCTTCGCAACTATCTCCGACTTCAATATCTCTTCAATCTCTCTCCGACTTCAATATCTCTTCACTTCAATCAGCGCATCATTCTTCAATCAGTCTCCTTTTTCTCTCGTTCTTGCGTTCACACTCTATATCGTACTATAGGAGTTCCCACTGTCACCGGATTTAACTCGCACCTCTGATCTTCAGCCCTCGCTCACCGAACCGAACCTGATTATGCTTCCTTTTCCCCGAAAGAGTGATAAGAAAGCCCTCTTAGTAAGGACTGATTTTAGACCCAGCGAGTGGAGGTCCTAGTGGGGGAGGTCTGATAGGAATGCATGGTTTCTTTCGGGCACTTGATTGAGAGGAAGGAAGTCATTCTTCTGAGGCTAGGCGTATCTTCCTATCTTACTGTAAGGAAGGAGGGCACGTCATTCTTGTTAGGCAGAGATTCCTGGCAGGGCGGGAAGAGAGAGAAAGATAAAGATTCAGAGTACGTGCCACAGAAAGATAAAGATGAGGAGCAGCAAGGTCGCAAAAGAAAGAGACACTCCTTGTCCAATGCTTTAGTCAAACTGGCTACCGGAGCAGTAAAGAGTTCATTCTTTTAGCTGACGTAGTTACTAGGCACTTTCCGCTGATGAGTCCGAGCCGCTCCCGGACTACTAGCCCCGGACTGGATCTCTGGTTCATTGGAAAGGAGCCTGATTCTATGCCTCTTCTACTAAGTAAGCTATCGCGGGCAAAGTCATTACTTGATGAATCGGGTCTTGGCCACCTCCGCTGACCTTACTTGAACTCTTTGCGTCCTTTCACGAGCTCCGAACTCGGAACCAAAGAACTGAAGCACTTGATCCACTTGTCCGCCATGCCATGCCACTTCTATTAAATTGAAGCCTCTGCCCTATCATCGGAGATGCTATTAACGAGTCACTATTGCAAGCCAGCGAGCGGGATGAGCGAGCCCACCAATTCATATTAGGAGAAGTCTCACTCATGAGAACCACTGTCAATAAAGAATGAGCTCAGATCACTTAACTATAACTACTCTCGATGTTAGAGAGCGAAAGAGAAGCGAAAGTCGAAGTCTGAATCCTCATGGCAAGAAAGCGAAGTAGAGAAAATGAGCCTACTTAATTTGGACCCGCGAAGCAACGAGGTGAAGCAACAAATGAAGCGAAGCAGCTAAGGGATCTTGGGCTTCATAAAGTAGTGGAGCCAGCAGAAGATAAGTGAAGTCCACGTCGCTATCGCTCGAATTTAGCTCTATTTTAAGTGCTAATACTAGAATTTCTTATTATAAGAGCGGACTATATTTATTAGAGAGGGGAAAGACTTAATATTATAATTATAAGTTGACTCCTTTCTCCCGCGTCGTTATCACTCGCCCCTCACTTGTCTGTATGGGATCGTAAGGTACGAGCAACAGCGACGTGTAGACGGCGACTACTATAATATTACTCATTCAGCAACGAATGATGAAGTAGTTGTAGCCTACCTATGCTTCCTAGTAGTCCGAGGCCGGGATACCTATGTTCAACCAGTAGAAGCTCTTTCATTGGTTCCCTCTACTAGCCCTCTTCTTCACTATTCATTGAATGCCGGAGCAGCGGGAAGCATGAGTAGAAGCAGGGACAAGGGCCGAATCCGCACGCTCTAGTAAAATAGTCTAGGGTGGGCCAGCCGGAGAAGTGGGACAAGAGGTTCCGGACAAGCAGTGGGTTGTGGACCGATTCCGGATCATCGGGATATCTCCTTCCCAGTTCTCGTTGTCCCACTCGCCTTCCCTACCATTTCGCAACCTTTGCATACGAGTCAGTAGACATAGTTCCCATAATTCCTCTTGTGTTTTCTCAGGTGCCTGTAGTAAATGTTCTCCCTCGGTTCAACCAACTAAAGATAGAGATTGCCTCCTGTCGCATTCACACTCCGTACCTTTCGCACAGCTCCTATAGAGAAAAATGATTAAGGAGCCCCGCTTCCTAGGCCGCAAGCAAGACACTCTTTCTTTCTGTGCAGATAGACAATGGCTTATTCATATTAGCTCGCCAGAGGGACTAGTATACTAGTATAATAGTTGCATTGCATTGCACTTGTCTTCGGGGAAGTTGACGAAGCCCTGTGAGGCGCGGCATTCGTTTCACTCGATCCCGGTACGCTGGAGGGAGAGCAAGAATTGATTGACCGCATCGTCTTTATAGTTTATAGTTCATGATCCTTTTGAGACTGACCAAGATAAGGCGGCTCGGTCGGGCCCGCTTCCCTTGAAAAGGTCGGATTATTGGCTCCGGAATTCGAGACATTCCTACTACCGACAATTGGAGTGAATCCTTTGACCTGCGTCTAAATGGTCGGCTCTTCCACTCACTCGCTCCTTCCTTGCTCGCCTCTTTCCCACTGTCTTGGTCCTGCGGAGCACCTCGTCCCATTCACAAAGAGACCCTGAACTTCGACATCTCCTTTCCGAGTCTATTCCTGCTCTTCCTATCTTGTCTTGGTCTCTTTTCGTCTGGTCTTGTCGTTCTCATCTCTCTTCTTTATTATTAATTAAGAAGGAGAGTAGTTGAATAAAGAGAGTAGTTGGATTCAAAGAGAGGACAGCGAAGTTGGACATTCCATAAAGAGCTCCCTCTTCTGGTCTTGCACTGGCTCCATTCCCCTTAGTACTTCTACCTTGGCTCCTACGTCACTAGCGTTCGTTCCTTTCCTCACTTGACCAAACTGATGGAGGCGCCTAGACCGATCATGGACGAGAAGTGGTCCGACCATGCTATCTACTCAGGACACTATCCTCTTTCTGGCCTCACTCGCTCCGAATCTTGATTCCGGTCCGATGGCCCCTTCCCTTGTCCCGCCTGATCTCATATGGAGGAGCGAAGTGAGCGGAGCGGTCGAGTCTTTATCCCCATCCCCACGACTGATTAGCCGACTGCCCCGGTAACAGAGACAATGGTAGAGCCACATAAGGAAGCAGAGAGATGCTTAGTCAGGTGTCCACTTGTCAGAGGTTGTGAAGTCGAATGTCTCAGATCATATATGAGCGAAGTCGAGTAGAATAGTCAATAGCATCTCTAACTCGGGAGCTGATTAACGATGGTGAATCATTATTCTATCTGCCGGCCCCATTCTTCTCCTGTCCCTACAGTCGGTAGGATGATAGAGCCCTATTCCTTATCCGTGCTAGGCTTTCCGTGCTAGGCTTTGACCATGACCAGTAGGTAGGCCGGTCTCTGCCATCGTTCCCTTCCCTTCCTCAATTCCCATCCATTCCGGGCAAGGTTGCTTAGGGGAGAAGAGCGAACTCCATAGCCGCCCTATCCACCGAACCATGCCACGAAGCAAGCCTCATTCTCCTCCCTTTCCATGCCACGCCTAACCTCCGGCTCGTCTGAGAAGCAGACGCGATCTGGATTCCGGGCTACCTCAGAAAGAAAGTGCTAGGCCGGGCCGTGACGAAGAACTTATAAGAGAGTGCTCTTGGTCTCATCAAAGTGTGATAGGGGAGCAGGTCTCATCAAAGTGTGATAGGGGAGCAATATTGGTCTCAGCAGTAGTCTTTCTTCTCTATCTTATCTTAGTAAATTGCCATGAATTCGGATAAGAATCCCGCTCGCGCTTCTTCACTTGCGGTTCAACTTGCCAAATAATGACATGTGCTCGTTCGTTCCACTCGCTCCTTCGACTTCGCTTTTGCTTTTCTTGCCATGGAGAAGAGGCGGATTCGTTCATTCCACTCGCTGCTCCACTTACGTGGGCCAATCAATGGTGGTGGGCCAATCCCCATCAGGGATAGAAGCCCTTGCTTTGGTATGCCGACATCTAATTCAATTCATTCAAGCCCCGGGCCGACTCACTCAGTCAGTCGACCCATGCCCTCTGCCTCTTACCCAGAGCAGTTCTTGTAAATGGATAGGAGTCCGCAACTAATCTCTTCTTTAGAAGCATTAGTGCGGTCAGAATTGGTATCCCAGGCAGAGTCTTGACAAGGAAAGGAAGGCATAGAGAGTGAGCATCCGGAGAGGACAGAATCTCATGGAATAAGCACTTCGGGAAGGGCTACAATAGGTAGTGAGGGACCCCTTCTCACCGATGGCCCATCCTGAGTCCGTCTGATTATACCACTTGTTCTTGGAGACCGATGATAGCGTGGAGCGTGGTAGAGCAGGAGCGACCATCTAAGATGAAGTGCTGACGCTTGGAGCGGTGAGGCCTCAACTACTACGGTTCAGTCGATCTGGTCGGATAATAAAGTAGCGGGGAGAGCCCTTCCTATACTGATCAGCGGAAAGAGGACAAAGAAAGTCTAGTGGTCTCCGGATAGGGATGCTATGATCACTCGGATGGAAAGTCAGAGAAGACGAGAGTGAACATGGGACGGCTTCCTTGAACACGTAGGAGCGAACGAGAGTTAAGCGGGATGGGACTAGCATGACGGAAAGAATTAGATCCCGAACGGATCGACTGCAAGGAAAAGTTGGGAAAGTGTGGCGAACCTGCCAGCGCCTAAGCAGTAGAGAGACGAGTAGTAGCCTTACTGAAGGGAGCCCGGGATTCTTTTAAGCGAACTTCTGACGCTGACTCTTTTAGCGGTAGTGGAGAGCGAACGAGGCCCCTTCGGGAAAAAAGCCTAAGAGAAGAATTCGCCGAAGTCAAAGAGAAAAGGGGCGAAGCATAGCAACTAGGAGAGGCTGTTCTAGCGGAAAAGGAGGGCCAATCAAGGTTCTAGTATAAAGGTTAGTATCAATCTTTGTTAAGTAGTCCCAAGAAATGGAGTTAGCAGTGCCATGTGTGATGCTAGCTTCTCTATCACTCGAAGCCTTAGAAGTGCGAGCAAGGGCTAGCTTTGGATACTATAGTTTTATTGGTTTATAGGAAGTTGAAAGAGGACATGTGTGCAAGGAGCACCGGTCAGACTCTCTATAAGGGGCGAGCCCTCGTAGAGCTGGGGAAGTTCTCTTCCAAGGAAAGTGTGTTTTAGATGCTTTGCTGCGACGTACCTATGCAATGAGAACGTACCTATGGTCAAACTAGATCCGGGAACCATTGTCGAGCTAGACCTGGGTCTAATGCCGCTATCTGGGATAAAGCATCTATTCCCGCTTGAGTCGAGGACAAGAAGCGAAGTCGAAAGGAGCGAACGAGACGCAGGTGAGGAGGCTAAGTTCTCTACAAGAAGAGGGAATTCAGACCCGTGACTACAAGACTTCAAGGAAAGCCTACTCTAAGTAAGGAAAGCCTACTATAGTAGGGTGACGAGCGAGCGAACGAACTTGACGTGAAGAATAGCTGACGCGAAGTTGGAGCGTATAGATTAGAAGCGAGATTCAGCCCAGAGTCTAATTCCAGGTCGAAGAGTACGGGATAGATGCGCAACAGAAGAACTCGCTTCGTGGGATGGTCTCCGCCTCCCTCAGTCGTTCAGCGCGCCTTTCACTCTATCTTATCTTAGTAAATTGCCATGAATTCGGTCCATCTACTCCCTTCTACTGGTTGTGCCATTCATTCGGTTGCCCAACACCGCCATTTATTCGTTCGTGAGCTATTAGAAGCACTCTCAATCTCTCTCTCATCTGTTCATGAGATTCAGTTGTGATCAGATCTGAATCTTTTCTTTTTATAGGCCTATTACTCTACTCTTGTCAACTATGATTATTCCCTCTATCGGTCGGACGGAGCAGTGACTATGAGGGCTCGGTATCCTGAGATCGGTCCATCTCTCGGCCCAATCTACGAGGCCCAGGAATGGATCAGAGTCTAGTCTGACCGAACATCAGTCCCCCGAAGCTAAATAATTCATTCCAGTCTAAGCGAAGGAGTGGGCTAACCCAACCACGAGGTGGAACTGGAGGCATCGAAGAGAAGGGTAGGGAGCGCATAAGAACGCAAGAGGGGAAGGCCCCACGGAGCGGTGCGTAGCGGAACCCGAGCAACGAAGCATCGAGCTTAGATGCTAGTGGCTTCCACCTACCGGACCCCTAAGATAATGGAGCCGGGCCATTCACCAGATTTAGCCGGCTTAGCCAATAGTGACATGCGCCGGGGTCAATCACGAATGTCATGCGCTAAGCGAAGGTGTCATTAGAATCGTCAGTGCCAGCGAAGGAGCGAGTGATATGAGCAGAGTCAATCAACTAAATCGTCACCTATAACTTATGATTCTTCAACTCTTCCAGTGGTCTAGAGAGATCCTTGCTTGTGCCAAACGGAATGGACCACTCAAGGGAAAGCCTCCATTTCTGGGCCCTGGTCACCGAAAACACGCGCGATAACTTCTGCATGCGCCTCTACTCAGGCTGTCTCTTCTACTCTACTCAGGCTGTCTCTTCTACTCTACTCCGCTTTGTCAGCTCGGATTTGGATACTCTCCTCGGGACATCCCACTGAGCGGGTGAATCCTCCAACAAAGGCCTGGGGGAATGTTCTCCCAAACCAAGGCAAAGGCAGCGGAGGCTTCCCGTGATCACACACCGCTCGAATGAAAGCTGGTCTGCTCTATCTCTTTCCGGACAAAACAATGGACAGGGACTAGATGAGGGCTCGGGTTTCAATCAATCACGAATGTCATGCGCATCAACTAAAGAGGCGAAGGAAGCCTCTGTTGGACAAAAACCCGACGAGTCCTTCTCTCTTTCCGCTGTGAAGTTAGCGAGAAAAGAGTGCAGGGAATAGGCTTTCTCTATAGATTGTGCCACAGGAACGACTGGAACGAGCGAGAGGATGACTGGTATGAGTGAGCCGGAGTTCCCTGTGTCGGAATTTATCCGATGGAGCAAGTCCGATCTGTTAACCAAAAATGACTGAAGGGAGCGCTTAGAAAAGAGGGCTGCCTCCCTCTCTGCATTGTAGGAGAAGACCGGTCAGCGTAGTGTGCCGGACCACCTTCGATAGGTAAGGGTAAGCTCAGTCAGTACGCACCGATAGAAAAGACAGGGGCAGCAATAAGAAGTCTGGCGAGAGCGAGATTACTTTCGTTAGCCCACCCGCACTTTCTCATCTTTCTTTTCTTAATAGATCGAGAGCTTCGTATGAGAGGAAGTTTAGCGGACCCGCGTGACGCGTGAATGTCGATTGGAGTCGTAGTGCTCTATAAGGAAAGGAAGATTCATGGACTGGCGGACTCTTCTTGTTTGGCACTTGTCCAATTCATAGCTCTCCGGGCAAGGAAAGAGAGGTGCGAACGAAAGCGCAGATGATCTCTGACCATCCAAGCTCCAAATCAAGGAAGTGTTGGTTCAAATCGTTCTGCCAATCGAAGCGTTAGACCAATTCCGTTCTCGGAATAGAGAGGAAAGCCGACGGAGGGACTTGAGCCCGCGACGCCGTGTAGTAGAGACGCAGAGCTGAATAAGCTCTAACAAGAAAAGCAAAGATCACTGAATAAGTCATCCTCATGGAGAATATGCTCGATTAGAGAGGTTTCTTAGCAAAGAAAGCAAAATAATATAATGGATCTCATAAGGGGTGCGGAGCGGGAGCTTGCTCTTCCTCTGGAGAGAGAGCTTTTGAGGACGTCAACAAGTGATGGCGAATCATAAGTTCTTGGTAGAAGTGGAAGGTTCAGACAGCTAGGGCGCCAGGCATTCATTCGCATCTTTCATTGGTTCCGTATCCGATCTGTGAGAGAAGGGATAGCGCTATGCAGAGAAGTTCCCCAACAATAAAGAGTTCCGTATCTGCTTCATGGCCTTGCCAAAGAAAGAGTTCCCTCCTATCCGAACTTTCAATTCTCTACCCCGTCCGGGACATTATTAGATAGTTGATGACCGGCATGTAATTCGATTGAGTTCATTCTTTAGAGAGTCAGAAGTACGTCCCATCCATGTTACTAAGAGTGGATGCGGGAGACGTGCGAAAGCGATGCGCCGAAGAGTAGAATAGAGCGAAGACGAGCAGTGGTTCAATGAGTCTAGCGCGGTCAAGATCTCGATAAAGGGATTGGATGGCAAAACTAAATTGGATGGCGGAATCATCAATAGGTCAGGCTTACATGCGGCTACCAGGTCGGAAGGATCTATCTGTCTCGGAAGGAAGACTACCTACCCGGTAGAAGACAGCAATCCCAGTTGCTGGAACCAGCCAACGAAGACATTGAGGCAAAGTGACGAGCGAACGGCGGGACTGGACTTCAAACTCAGAGAAGGGAGCTCATAGTCATTACAACCTGTGACGTAGAGAAATGCTCGAAGACAGCTATATAAGGTGCTTTGGAGGGCTCATAGGTGGAGGCATCTCTTTCAGTGCCAAGGGTCGACGCTCGGGAATCCCGTACGGAGAGGCCAATTCTGTAAGGCCTACATCTATAGAGGAATGAGCCCGAACGGAACCTGCCAAGGAACTCTTTCGGTTGAGACTGATTCATGATCTTTAGTTGAGCGGGCACTACTCATCTTCTTTCTATAAAGCGTGGTAGGCGGGGGGCGACTTTATCAATTGGATTCAGGAGCTGTAGAACGGGCTGGGCTACTTGCTCAGGTGGACCTCTGACTCTGATCCTCCGGGAAGGTGGACTTCTGACCCTGCGGTGTACCTATGTACTGGAATGAGCTAAGAAGCTCTCGGGCGTGGAATTTAAGAAGCTCTCGGACGCAGATACATTATAGCCTTGTCTTCAGTGCGAGGGTTGTATACTCTGGTCAGGCTTATCTCTTTGAGTGGGATCATCCTAAGCCGCGATGCACTCTTTTAGCCTCGTAGAAAGTGCTATCAAAGTGCAATCGCTCCGGCTGTACGAACTCGTCCACCGTAGGAAGGGGAGATTTCATGAAGTCCGAGGATCAAGCGAACGACGAGGGCAGCGGACACATCTCTGAGGATCTTTTCATATAATTTATTGTACTGTGCGCGTGCTATTCTATTACTCTTTCTTTCTCTGGTTTAGTTTTTTTTTTTTCAAGAGTCCAGTCCGAGATAGTAGGATAAATTGACTTGGCTGTCCGGGATGCGGTAGAAGAGAAAGAGTGAAGTTCAGACTGATTGCAAGAAAAGGATGAGACTTCTCATATTCAAAGGTCCTCGCCCAGCGGAAGAAGGTCAATATCTGGATCTCTCACTATAAAAAATCCGTACCACAAGAGCATCTGCTTGATGTGCTTAGTATTTATTCTTTTCTTTTGATTGATGCAGAAGGAATGAAGACTGACTCGTGCTGCACCTGCTACTTTGAGGAGATGATGGGGGGTCATCGGTTGGAGAGGGAGGGGGCGAGCTCGGTTCTTGGTTGAGCGGGCTATGGTATGGTTTGCGAAGCCGGGAGACCGGGGAAGTCTTATGCCATTGACTCTTTGGGTTCAATTCGGGTCGGGAATGCAGCTAACGGACTTGATCTAGACCCGTGAGGCCGGAGCGGACTGATTCTATTAATAAAGGCAGAGATGGGACTACTGAGGATGGGATTTTGATTACTGGTAGTCCCGAGCTGCTGAGCCCTTCTCTCTTTAGGGCGTATGAGACTCTCGGGCCCCGAACACTCAACCTATTTGCTTTCCGCGCCCATTAGCTTCACCTTCATACGAGCCTCTTCCTCTTTCTCCGGGAGTGGATAGAGACTGATTTTTCTGACTCTAGCTCGAGTGGACTTCCTCTTATAGGCTAGGGTGGCGGTTGAGACAGGCTCTCTTCCTTGTAATGAAAGTGGGAGTAGGGCTCAGAATCCATCACTTAACGCTTCCGAAAGGGGATCTCGAATCTCGGTCCAGGTCCGGCTGAGGCGAAGCGCTCTCTATACTTAATAGAACGCCCTATTGAACAAGAAAGCTAGAGTTCTACCGACTCAGAGGGACACTGAACTTCTTGAGCTACGTCCAAGTCGTGCCTATCAAGGGGGCGCTCTATCTATCTTGCCTAGCTCGGGGTCCTTCCCTCTGATTCCGGGCAAGGAGCACGCTTCTTATATAAAGAATGCCAAGGTGCACCGAAGCAAGACCAATAGAGCAGAAGAAGGAGCGAACGGGCGAACTCCAGGCAGTGAATATGAGCGAGAGTTAAGCGGCGAAGTAGAAGTCTCGGAAGGTCAATCTTCTTGATCAAGGAAAAGGAAGACTACTCGAGGAGCCAGCTTTAAATAGAGCAGTGCCCGAATCTTAATTCCTCTCTGGATAAGGTCAAGACCTTAACTTCTTAGATGCGCAAGGGATTCAAGAAGTCGGCACAGCTAGTACAGAAGTTTAGTCAGCAAGCACAAAGAAAGACCTTCATCCTCCGAACCTTATTTGATCTTCTTCTGCTGTCTCAACGGAGGGTACTGAAAATGACCTATAGGCAGGACCCTGAACTCGGGATCTGATTAAGCGGCTCAGTTCCATAGGTGCCAACCCCTGCGAACTCAACTCTACTTCTTTCTGTGCACAAGGTCAGTTTATTAGTCAAGTCTCCCCAATTCTTATCAAGCATAACTGTAGACGGGACGAGGAACTTTGAATATAAAAAAAAGATCAAGATCCGACTGGAACACTCTTTCTCTTATTTCTCCACTCGTCACTGGCCTTCGGGGAGCTTATACTCGATCCTCTTAGGGAAAGAGAAAGTAGGGTCGAGGACACCTACTAATTACTCTTTTCTTTACTTTCTTCCGTACTGGCCGGGCAAAGGGATCCCAGTCTACCTCCTTCACGCTGAGCTCTTTCTGAGTCGTAAGAATGCCCTTTTTCTCAAGAGTGGAGTTCTTTTGACTTCCATTGTTCCAGTTCTTTTCTTGGAGTAGTCCTTTCCAATCTGTCCCCAAACAGTGAGAAGTCTATCTTCCCACCGACCATCCTTGCTTTCGGGAGTCTTGACTTGTGCCGGCTGATGAACTCAGAAAGGGGGCTGATCAACGGAAATTAAGTGCAAAAGAATAAAGAAATTGCAACTAAAGCATGGGAAATGGTCTGGATAGCTCAGTTGGTACACCAGAGGTATGGTGCCAAACTAACAGGTATGGGGTGTGGAACAGATAATTTGCTGAGGGGGTTCAGCAGCATTTTAGGAGAATAGGGATGCAAGGTGCGGAAGCTAATTAAGTTATAGTTATGATGGTGCGGAAGCGAAACTAAGAGGTCTTGCAACAGATCTTTGGTTTGCTTTTACGGTGTCGTAAACATCTTTCGTACATTAATTGGAATTAGTCATGGCAAATGGTCGGGATAGCTCAGTTGGTAGATCTTTCCCCTAAATATAATATAATATCGTACGTCATGCCCCAAAGGACATGTTAGACTAATCCGACGAACTTACTTAAAGGCACGACTGCTGCGGTTGGGAGAGAGACTACTTATCTGAAAGAAGATATGAGTGCAGACTCGCATTGGGACTAATTACTTAAGAAAGAGTCCTGAAGGCTCCGCACCGCTCCGTGGGCCTTAAGTCAATGAGAAGAGTGATAGGCGCAATCAATGCAGACACTATTAATATTAGCTGCAGAAAGGTTTCTTTTTGTACCGTACTCGTCTGTTGCTTAATTTCCCGTCCTTCACCTTCACTCTATAGGGCAACTTCAAATTCCCTCTTGGACTCTTTCTCCTTCCTACCCTTCCCCGATCTCTGCATCAAGATCGACAGTATACACCTCATTGGCACCCTTTTTCTTCTCATTTAGTTTTTGTTTAAGAGCTGAACTTGAACCTCCCACTTAAGGATAATGAACCAGGAATGTCTCGATCTTGGCTACTGCATTATTGAGCCGATCGAGAGTTTTGATGTCAAACCCCACGAGCTTAGAGGCGATATCATATCTGAGGTTCGGTTCGCCTTGCACATGGTAACTGCATCTTCTTGACATGGTGGTCTCTTACAAGACATGCTAAGGTTTCACCACCGTTTTATGAATGAAGTCCGTACTCCTCGCTCGTTTGGTCGCTAACAACTCTGCCAGAGTCACCTCCCTTTCAGAGATATAAAGCTTTTCATCCCATTTTCACTGTATGTCTCTCCAGTCCAAAATAGATCCAGGTTCCAACTTTGAATACCACTCAAATGCAGTCCCGCTGAGTTCAGTCCCAAAGTCTCATGAGTTGTAGGACTCATCCCCAGCGAGATCACCCATGGTAGTCACATAGTATGCTATATGCTCTTGTGGCGATCCCCACCATTCAACTTAGAGAATTTAGGCGGCTTGGAGATCTTCAGAGCCTGTTGGAGAAAAGAGAATGATAACATGATGTGCTGGGTATAGGACCCTACTATATGGGTCAAAAGATGGTACAACACTTTTGCTCGGCCCACTGAACTTGGCTTTGAGAAGAAAAACCTTCACCCGCAAGAACTTTACGTAAGAGTGGAAGCCCGGGGAATTCGGAATTGATTTGATAGGAGACATTCCTTGGCTTGGAGATGGAAAATTCGTCCACCCGGCTTCATAAGCTAATTCTGACTCAACTAGTTAAAAGAATGAAATTGGCTGATATCATGACGATACTAGGTAGTATAGAAAGAATGTTGGGAGAAGTTGATCGTTGAAATTAGAATTGATACGACAGAAGTACAAACTATCCATTCTTTTTCTACATCGGAATCCTCAAAATAGGTATATGGGCTCATTAGGATCTTGATACCTATTTGAATCCTTATATTGGGAATTACAATAGGGGTACTAGTAATTGTGTGGTTAGAAAGAAAGATATCTGCAGCGCTACAACAACGTATTGGGCCTGGCTGGCCCCTTGGGAATGATTCAAGCTCTGGCAGATGGAACTAAACTACTTTGAGGAGATGTTCGTTTGTTTAGTATTGGACCGTCTATAGTAGTCATATCGATCAAACTCAGTTCTTTAGTAATCCGCGTTTTAGCCGATCTCTTAATAGGTCTTTCTTTATGGATCGCCGTTTCAAGTATTGCTCCTATTGGGCGGGTATGGATCGAATAAGAATCTTTTTCAGGTGGTCTGCGAGCTGCTGCTCAATCCTTATTCAATACCATTTGAAATATGTGTATTATCAATATCTCGTAGTGTGATTCGTTCACTTGTACCTGATCGATGTCGGAATTTTCGATTGAGAAAGCGGCAGGCCAGCTCTACAGTAGTGCCTTGCGAGGTCTCCGAGCCGCCTCGTTCGCCTAAGATCGAAAATGCTCTGTCTGTGATTGAGACTTAATATTGTGTAACGCTAGAGAGATTAATAACACATGCAAATAGAAAGAATGTTCGATCATCAAACTAACACTCACTGAAAGCGGCCGGCAGGAATCGAGGGGTTGTTGGATCATCCGGGGATATCATAGAAGGGTTCGATTCCCTTTCCTCACGTGTGGCGAACTTGATCAACGAGATCTGCCTGCACTTTCAAACTTCTCGTCAAATGTTCGGAACAGAGAACTTACCATTACCAATACCGCATGAATAGAAGATTGAGGAAGACGAAGAGACCTATTAAGAGAAAGAATGATCCGAGAGAATTAACAGTTACATCCGCATACCCGCCCCAACTCTCTTTCTGTCCCTACCTGCGAATGGAAGTGGGCGCGATCAATCTTGCCTGCTCACCGGGCTTGGACCATGTCTCCCGAACTATTTCAGTACATATGGCGCAAGACGATTCCACATATCGAGGTCGGAATGGGATCGGGTCTTTTCACGTCTCACCGTAGTGCCCGGTTTGTCTTGAT